>JAEIFM010000049.1:0-156207 GCA_018901885.1 Zaprionus kolodkinae | reverse complement strand
AAAGATAGATAGAGTTTCTTAGAGATTAAGAGTTTTTAATTGAAGTTGAGCTAACTTTCAAGCTGACAAGTGGAAGATAAACAGGAAAGGTTTTTGAATAATTTATACTTTAATAAAAGCTTTAATGTGCTTTAACCAAATGAAAGATATAACTCAGCTGTAAGATTTCGGAAAGTAGTACCAACTGCCTTATTCAACTTATTCCCTATTACAACAGCATTAGCTCTAAAAACCTTTTACAATGCAAAGCTTTAACTTACTGAATGCTCTTTGCAAGTTTGTAATTAAGAATAAAGCTTCTAGCCCAAGCTTTAGTGTACTTTTTGCGAGTCTCTCCTAAGTATTTATAATACTTTGGGTTCTTTTCTAGCGCTTGCAACAAATTAAATTATTTTATTCCTCACAACTTTAAAGAACTTTAACTAGCTTGAAAGCTTTAACTTAATTAAAGCTTTCGTATGTGCTTTCAGCCTTAATTCTCAGCAGAAACTTGAAGTCTTTTTCCACTTCCGCTCTGCTCTTCAACTGTTTTCATATGCAGGCCGCCTTTCACTTTGTCCCGGCTAAAACAAAGAAGAAACTGTCTTTCTTGCCCTCTCTCGCTCTCTCACTATACCTCTCTCGCTCTGTCTCATTTCCCTCTATCAATTGGCTCACTTAAAATGCCAGACACAAACCGAAAACCGAAACTGGACGCCAAATTCGCAGCTCATCGAAGTCGCGTCAGATAAAAATTAATTTCCTTCTTAGGAGGAGGCTGCAACTAAGGGATAACTTTAGCAACTGTTCTAGGGAGGGGGAGGAGGGGGTAATCAATATAATTACAGTGGCTATTCGAAAATGTCGTACACGTAGAACGTACACGAGTTGCAGAAGTAACGCAAAAATGTGGCACAAACTGGCGGCACGTAGCAGGTCGCAGCAACAGGAAATAATACACATACGCAGTGTGTGCCGCAGCACAGAATTATAGGCAAACATTAGGGCAAATTCTCATTTGGGGGGGGGAGGGTAGAACAGTTGTGGCAAGTAATTGACAAACATGCCACATGCTACTAAACACAAATTAGAGAAGCTGCTGCTGCGTGCAGCCGCCCGTGGCAATAAATTGATTTGGCAGGGGCAGGAAAAGAGGAGCGGGAAGAGGAGTAGGAAGGGGCGTGGGGTCGGTTGTGGAACCAGTCAAAATGTCAATTAGGAGCAGTAACATTTTTGGGCACATAATGGCAGGCCCGACAAAACGATCGCCATTTGCATTTTGAGGTCGTCGTTTTTTGTTTATGCAAATTACGGTTCCCACTTCTTCTTTTATTGTTTAAATTATCAACATAAATGTGCGTAAATATATTTTGCGCTCGAATTGCTTTAATGGCCTTGCTCTGTCTCTTTCTCTTTGTCTCTTTGCTGTCCATTTCGGGCCATAAAAACATTACGCCCAATAAAATAATTTCCTTAATGATGTTGCCCATTTTGGCAGGCCGGCCAAGTAGTAACTGGCGCCCTCTGTTGGTCGTTTGCCAGGCGGGGCAGCTGACTCCCACTCGCACTCTCCTTCTCTCTCTTGCTCTCTCTCTCGCTCTCTCCCACGCTGCCTTTAACAGCGCCTTATAAACCAAATGCAGCTTCATTTGTCAGTCTGCTCCGGCCAAGTGTTGTCTTATTGGAATTTGGAGAGGCTGTAGTGGCGGGAGGGGGGAGGAAGGAGGGATAGTGTCTGCAGATCGTTTATCAATGCGCCATTAAAGTGCTCGCGCTCGCCCATGTGGCGCCCTCTGTTGGACATGGCGTTGCCAAATTGCAATATGGCGCGTTGTTGGTGTTGCCAGCAGCAGCGTGCATATCCGGCCGAATGACAAACTTCTCTTCGGCAACAACAGCAACAGCAGCAACAACAGCAACAGCAGCAACAACAGCAGCAACAGCAACATTAGCAACATGCTGCTGCCCTCTGTCCATATATCGAAATGTTGCTGCTGCTACTGGCTGCAACTAATATCCGTTTCCGTTGTAGACAAAATGTGTTGCCATTTATAATGTCAAGTGCTGGGCGCAGGCACAAGGATACTGTGGGTGTGTGGTAGGGAGACAGAGAGGGAGAAAAAGAGAGGAAGAGACAGAGAGGAATGCGAGCGCCTAACAAGGCACAACAATTTGTGTTCTATTCGCATCTGTCATGTTGCATACAGTTTGGCAGTCATTGAAGGCTTTTGAATAATGACAGAGGGACTTACGGCCCTATAAAGGATATGTCCTTATTTTTAAGTTTACAACTGCAACTATGAACAACCATTCCGGTCGTAATGAAAACCCTATTACAAATGTCAGCCTTAGAAGAGCACAAACTTCCTTTTTCTGATTATAATGAGCTGGAAAACAAGAGAAACATTAAAATGCGCAAATATAATTGGGAAATTGAGAAACTATCGACGCAGTTCCGATGCTTATTCCTCAAGTTTTCCTCTCTCTCTTCCTCTTTCTGGCTTTCTTCCTGCATTTCTCTTCCCTGCTCATGTTCGCTTTGGCAGTTGGCAGATGTTGCAATTTGTTTCGTTCTATGCAGAACTAGAAAAAACTTTCTAGCAAACTAAACCTGCTCCTGCCACGCCCCATCCCCTTCCACGCCCTTGTGCTATGCAAAACCTACGTCAAACCGGAGAGAGAGGGCAAATATGGCAACGACAGAGACAAATGAAGTTATTGAAACCTCATTATAATGGCGCAAGGCAAAGTGAAACAGATGGAGAGGAGTGGAAGAAGGGAATATGGGGGAGGGAATAGGGGGAGTGAGGATGCTATTCAGCTGGCAATGCAATTCATCAAATGTCAAAATGCACTCGTAAAATCAACAGCCAAAAATCGGAGGCATTAATCACACACAGCGCAAAGCGACGCAACAATTGACCAGACAAAGCCGAAAGCCGGAAAAGCACTTGGAAAATGCTTTGTCCCCTTCCCTCTCCCACTCTACTACTCTCGCGTTTTCCCATTGAGCTGAAGAACTTTTAAAGATGCTGCCACTTTGAGGAACAATTTTTCAAAAAATTAGCCAAGATGCGCAGCAGCCCCAGCAGACAACGGCAATGGCAACGGCGACCCAATCGAGCACGTCCAAAACTAATTTCTCTTGATTACGCGTTGCGCACAGTGGGACAAGAGTGGTGGGAAAAGGGGCAGCGGGGAGCGGGTAGCGGGGCGTCAGTCAGACAGCATGCGGGACGATCAAATTGGCTTTGGCGGTGCGCTGACTAACACTTGGAACACTTCGAATGCAGACGCCACCAATCTCTATAAGTCTGCCACCTCGTTAGCTTGGAGATGGGAGCGTGAGTTGGATCGGGGGAGGGGGAGGAGGTAGACATACTACTGTAATGATTGCTAGGGATGGGTGAACTTCAAGACATTGGGGCCGTATGTAAGCAGATATATTACAATTATTTATAATAAAAAAATTACCAAAAAAAATTCTGGAAAATGAACAGGGACCCTTATCAAAATCACAAAAAGTAAAATTTTTTTGGAATATTTTAAATTGCAAAAACTATTAAGCCATTCTATTCTAGCACTAAAACCATGAATAAAATGCTTTCCCCGACGAAAATCGTATGATTTTTAAGAAAGTTATGATATGAGGAAAGTGAGGTTCCAGGTCCCGTCAAGGGTCTTACAATTCAAATTTTTGGTCAACTTTGACATGATTTTTGGCTAAAAATTAAGTATGCTCTAAAACAATTTTAAACGCTTGTTTTATATTAATTTTGACCTCTGCAATCGATTAAAAGTAAAAGCGGCGAATTTAAATTTTGAAAAAAAAAATGTTTCTGATTAATGTACAGGGGGGACCCTTACTAAAATCACAAAATTTTAAATTTTCTTTTGAGTTTTTAAATTGCCAAAACTATTAAGCCATTCATTTCTAGAACTAAAACCATAAATATAATGCTTTACCCGATGAAAATCGCTGAAGAGAGAAACATGAGGTGCCAGGTCCTGTCAAGTATCTTACATGTCAAAGTTTTAGTCGACTTTGACATGATTTTGAGCCAAATATTAAGTATGCTCTAAAACGATTTTAAACACTTGTGTTATACTAGTTTTGACCTCCGCAAACGATTAAAATTAAAAACAGGCGATTTTAAATTTTGAAAAAAAAAATTTTTCTGAAAATGAACAGGGGGGACCCTTACCAAAATCAAAAAAATTTAAGTTTTTTTTGAGTTTCTAAATTGCTTAAACGATAAAGCAATTCTATTCTAGAACTAAAACCATGAATAAAATGCTTTACACGATGAAAATCGCTTGATTTTTAAGAAAGTTATGAAGTGAGGAAAGTGAGAGTACCGTTCCTCTCAAGGGTCTTACATGTCAAATTTTTAATCGACTTTGACATGATTTTTAGCCAAAAATTAAGTATGCTCTAAAATAATTTTAAACATTTGTTTTATACTAATTTTGATCTCCGCAATCGATTAAAAGTAAAAGCAGGCGATTTTAAATTTTGAAAAAAAAAATGTTCTGAAAAATAAACAGGGGGACCCTTACTGAAATCACAAAATTTAAAATTTTTTTTGAGTTTTTAAATTGCCAAAACTATTAAGCCATTCATTTCTAGAACTAAAACCATGAATAAAATGCTTTACCCGATGAAAATCGCTTGATTTTTAAGAAAGTTATGATATGAGGAAAGTGAGGTTACAGGTTCCATCAAGGGTCTTACATGTCAAATTTTTGGCCGACTTTGACATGATTTTTGCACAAAAACTAAGTATACTCCAAAACATTTTTAAACACTTGTTTTATGCTAATTTTGACCTTCGCAATCGATTAAAAGTAAAAGCAGGTGATTTTAAATTTTTCAGAAAAAAAACTTCAGAAAAAAGAACAGGGGGGACCCTTACTCACATACAAAAATATTAAGGGCAATAGAAAAGTAATACAGTTCGTGTCATCTCAAGGTTCCTGCCTTATAAACTATAGATATAATCAATCAATTGTGTACTCGTGTCACGCTCCCATCTCTAGCCTGCCTGCTGTTGTGCACTCGACTCGATTTCGTGTCACTCTGTGGCCGCACGACGCGCCACCATGCGGCTGCCACACGCCACACCACGCCTTGTCACACATTAAAGAGGGAACCTCTCTCTCTCTCTCCCCCATCTGCAGGCACTCTTAAATCTCCTTAGCAAAATATGAAAAATCATTTCAGACTATCTTCGAGTGTCTGTCAAAATAATTAAATGAAATGGCCTCAAGACAAAGTGCAGCACACGCCGTTTTCGTCTATCACGACGCCCCGAGATTTTGACTAATGTTGCATTTACGATACGACAAGGCAGGAGAGTGGGCGGGGGAGGGGAAGGGGAAGGGGAAGAAGTAGGGGGCACCCAAGAAGCCTGAAAGTGCAGCCAGCCAAGTGCGGAAATGGCAGTTAATAAAGCAGACAGAAGAGCGACCATCTCTATAGAAGATGACTATTTCGTTTATTTCCTTTTTTTTTTGACTCTCGTTGATTAATCGAGGGTTACGTGATTTCTGGCATAGTTTGGCGATTAACATGGAAGCTGCATTCGGAATAGTATATAGGGATATACCAGTACAGATGAAATGCGGGCACCCACTGGGTTTAATGAACTTTTGGGCAACTACTGTCAACACGCTCCCCGCGCCAGGGCAGGGGAGTTTTTAATAATACTCCAAGTGGGATATGCAGATGACGCTGTGAAACTTAATTGAAATCACGATGACACTGTGTATAAGGTTGGGGGAGGAAAGCGGGTGCTGTAATTGAAAGTATAGAAGCCAACAGTTTATGCAGCCAATCCTCAGAGTGAACTGTGATTTGATTAGTAGCTGAAGTGTCTAGAGACTGTGATATAATTAATGATAGTACGTCTGATATGGAGGGGGCTGAGGTAGTTCGACTTTTAACAGCAAAATAGTTGAAAGTCAAAGAAAATTAATTGAAAAAGTCAAGTTCGTAAAGTCTTCCCAACTCTTTAATCCAATTTATTCCTACCTTTACTTATATGTAAATTAAAGTGCAGAGATTTATGTAGTTAGGTGACGACAGAGGGTTCTATTCTTTCATCATATGCTTTTTGCTTAATTATCCCTTTAAACGCAATTTATTTACATGGTATCTCATCTTTTCTCTCTTCTTTCTTTTGCAGGTATGTTATGTTATTCTCTACCCTCTTTAACCCTTTTTTTTGAGGGGGAGAGGGCAGGCCGTGTAGGACGTGTCTGTCTGGTCTTTGGCCTCTGGTAACGTATCGTATCGTAGTAAGTGCCCCAGACACTTTGACCTCTCCGCACCTGCAATGCCAATATTTACCCTCACACACACACACGCACACACACACACAGCCCGACATGGGTAAACAAACAGTGATGACAAACCCTCAAAATCCTCCCGCAATCGTATCCCTCTCTCTCCCTCTCTCTCTCTCCCAGTTCGAGCTGTTAAGCTCTGCGTTAAATTGCTAAAAGCCTTCGCAGTTGGCTTAAAACGAAAGCTGTTCTGGGCCCCGATTCCCGTTGGGGCTTTTTGGCTATTAATCAACTAAACGTTGCAACTATTTGAAATGGCCAACACACAGAGAGAGAGAGAGAGAGAGAGAGGGAGAGAGAGAGGGAGGAAGGGAGGGAGAGAGAGGCAGGGACAGCGACATATTGGCCAGAGTTGAAAGTAATCAAAATTCAGGCTCATCGTTTGTTTTAACCCTTTTTGCGCTCTGCCAAAAAAAAAAAAAAAAATGTCAACCAAAGCGATTCGCTTTTTTTTTTTTTTTTTTTTGGTTTTTCTCTCCCCAAAAAATTCATGCGGCTCGAAAAAGAGGCGGCAAAATTTGCTGCACATGTTCATCAATCAAAGTTGTAGTCCGCTGTTGTTTTTCTAGCCTTTTTTCTAGCCCTTTTTTCTAGCCCTTTTTTCTAGCCTCTGCTGTCTGGCCAAATATGCAAATATTGTAAACATTTCTGTTCGGTTTTCAATGCGATTTCCATTGATTTCTGTTTGTTTTTTTTTGTTGTTTTCTGGCAGGAAAGATATGAAAAGGGAACTCTATGTAGTGTCGCCTTCTCTCTGGTACCTTTAGTACCAGAGCGTACCTGGAACAAAGGAACCTTGTTAAAAGCTCTCGCACTTCCTGTGCAGCAGCTGCTACCCTGCAATTTTGGATGCTTTGTCGCGCTTTTGTGTCATTGTCACCGGCTGCCTAATTGCACTAACCGCAGCTAAAGCCCCTCGCGGGTAGGGTATCCCCTCTCTGGCCATACCCTTTCTTTCCCCCTGGTTGAGTGAGTGTAAAAAACACTTGAATGTCAATTTGTAGTTCTTTTTTTTTCTTCTCTCGCCTTTTGCTTTGGACAGGCGTAATGAGAGAGGGATAGAAAGAGAGAGAGGGAGAGAGAGAACAATGCATCGGTAATTGTATGTGGTTTGTCTCTGTGTCTCTCTCTGTGTGCGTGTGTGTGTGAGAGTGCTGTGTGTTCTATTGTTGTGCGTAGTTTTTGAGGTCAGCATATTGTGCGCAGTTTGTGCCAAGTTTATCGTGTATTAAATCACTTTAATGTCTTTTGTTCTGGTTCGTATGAGAATAAATTGGAATAGCTAAGGGAAGTGTCGAGTTGATAAGGACTGTCGATAAACACAATCAAGCTGAAGTTGAGCAAAGAGAGAAGTATGGAGAGTGTATGGAAAAAATGTGGAGTAAAAAGTGCTGAAAACGTTTAAGAAGAAAAAAGTATACAAATCTTTATAAGCAGCATAACAACTGGTATTGATAGAGGTAACTAAGAGAAAACTTCAATTAAAACTCTAATTCTACTTAACCTTATCTTAAAGGCAGAATTTCCTTAGCTTTCCTGCCTTTCCTTTAACTTCAAATTTATTCTTCAGCTTTATCTTCCTCTCTCATAGTTCCAGACAGTCCTTGAAGGCAGTAAATCACTTGTTTGATCTACCTATTAGCTGTCTTAGCTCCTTCTTTATTCCCCTCCCCACTTCCTTCAACTCTTTGAGTTCTTCCTTTCCTCCTTCCTTCCTCTGCTTGCCACGTCACATTGTTTAATTCCTGTTGCTACCTTTCGGTTCGCCATTGTTCCCACATATAATCCCCCTACAATTGTGCCTTATCTTTGTTCCTGGGGATTTTCAAAGAACTGCGGAAAAACACATGGAATAAAAATAATCTCCGCGTCGCACGCTGCGCCACGACAATAGACCCGAAAAAAATGAGAAGAGAATTATGAAAAACACATAATTCATAATTCGTTTTTAATAACAACAAGAGAAATGGAATGGGGGAAAATGGAAAAACCAGAGACAGTACGCAGTGAAATTTAATAGAATAGCAATAGGGGGAGAAATACTTAAGCACACGTGCGCCTTATCATACACAGAGAGAGAGAGAGAAAAACGACGGGAAACCAGAGAAAAACTAAAGAAAGAACTCTTCCAACAGACTAGAGAGAGATAGAGAGGAGGAAAGGGTATACGTGTCGCATATGGAAAAACTTGTGCAAAACAATTCATTGAATGTGGAAAATCCATTGCCACATCCACGCGTGCTGCATCTCGCTCTAGCTGCAGCAGCGTTGCCATATGTTGTGAAAACGCGCAATGGAATACGAATACGGGCTTATCCTATCTACGCTCGGGGGTTTGCTAGGGAGTGTACGGCTAGACACATTTGTCATTTTATTTGCCACCTCAATGTCGCCAGCTTTTTATGACTCTCCCCCTCTCTCTTGCCCTCTCTCTTCCCCCTCTCTCTATCTTTCCTTCCGTTTACAATGTGTTTTCTTCGCTCTCGAACAAAAAAGGAATTCTACTTTTGTCAAAAATAGTGTGACATATCGAGGGAGCAAAACATGTGGGAGAGCATCTTCTTTATCTTTTTCCTAGAGTGGAGTCTGTTTTATTTATTTATTTTTTTTTTTTTTTTGTTTATTATGGCATAATGCAGTTTGATTCATGAGAGGATTACTTGAGTTTTTGGATAGAGCAGTCTGTAATTGATATGAGCAAGAGAGTTTCGACTCACTTCGTGTTTTTTTTTTTTTTTTTTTTGTTGATAAGGAAGCAGGTTTGAAAATTGAACTTTGATGAGTTTTAGATAAGGTTGTACGTGTATTGTTGTATGGGATATTTTAGGCTTATAAGTTAGGGTTTTTCTTGAATTTTACTATAGAGAAATACATCTTTATCATCTTCCAGTTTGTTTCCCAGCTTCTCCCTGTTTTTCCTTTTTTTTTCTACCCCACTTTCTTTCCCTTCAGCCTTTTTTTGCTCTCTCTTCATTCTTTCCTTGTCTTTCTTCTGGTTTCTTTCCCTCTTTCTCTACCTTCCTTCCTTCAGTCCTATTGACAGCTGCTGTTTATGACCACACACTAACCGCAATTGCCTTATTTACGTGGAACACCCAGTAAAGCTTCCCCCGCTCCTCCTTTTGTCTCACCACTCCCCCGACCAGTAAGCACATAAAAATTATGTTTAATAACTATGAATTACGATCCACTGTGTAGCATCTCTAGCTAATCTCCTTAATCTTCTCTCGTCTCGTTAGCTCGGTCAAAGTGCACTTTTCGCTGGCAACCCTCGCTTGCTCTGACCCCCTCCCCTTCCCCGCCTCTGGTTCAACCTAACCCAACCCTCGTCTCGTCTCTTATTGGAATCGCTCGATGCATCATTCGATTCAATGGAATTGCTCAGCAGCTTCGTCGCTCAATTCTCTAATCAATTTGGTAAACATCTGTCGCGGTGCCAGGATCAGGATCAGGGATAAGCAGGGAGCAGCAGCAGGAGCAGGGCGCAGGCTACCGAGCTGCGGCTGCGGCTGCTGCAGCGCACGCGTCGCTGCCGTTATCCCGTTTTGTAATGCACACGTAGCCGATTCCCAGATGTGTCTGATGTCTGCCGAGGGGTTGCTCTGATGACAAAACGTCTGGCGCACATTTTTCAACGCTTCCCCTTCCCCACCCCTGTCGGTCTCCCCTGGCACTCGCCTCGCTCAGGATTTTAGTTTCCTCATAATTCTCGGCGCTCCGCGTGTCTCATTAACACTTCGATTACCTCGCACTTTCCTCTACCCTCCCCCTCTCCCCGAGCGAGGGTTGTTCCAGCCATACGTAGTACCCTACACAGTTTTAGTTTATAGTCTTTGAGGTAGAAATTTTTACTGCCTGCTTGTTATGCACGAGGCCTACCTAATGAGGCCTGAAGTGAAAAATTTTTCAATTAGTTGAATTTATGTGACGGCGCCAAGGAAAATATTTTTCAATTTTCTTTTTCGGGTATTTTGAAACATTTCAGAGAGGAATGCGCAAACATAACATGAGGTTTTTTTGGAAATGTTTAAGGGGAGCAAATGCGCATTTTAATGTTTTTGGTTAATTGTGAAAAATTGTGTAGGTTGACATGGTATGGATATACCTTATTTTTTTAAACAATTACTTAAGTTGTGGGCTAGCAGACTGTCTAGGTTGGTATTCCTATAAAGGTTAAGTAATTAAGTTGGCAATATCTATGACAGTTGGATAAATTTGACTGTCAGTTTAAGTTGTGTTTTAATTTTTGAGGTTATGTATGACTGTCTTTTAAGGTAGTGGTTAATTTTTGAAGTTAAATATGACTGTTTGTTAAAGTTGTGGTTATTTATTGAGGTTAGGTGGCTGATAGACTCTCTAAATTTAATTCAACTGACTTTTTAAAGGTTAGATCGTCAGTTAAAGTTCTGTTTAAATTTTGAGGTTATGCATGGTAGTATATTCAGATTCTGGTTATTTTTGAGGTTAAATAAGAACGCTTGTTAAAAATATGTTTATAATCGGAGGTTGGGTGGGTAAAAAACTCTCTTAATTTAAATAATGTTATAAGGTTATAAGGTTAAGGTTATATTGAATCTTACCACAAATCTAACCGCCAGTTAAACTGCTGATTAACTTGTGAGGTTAGGTGATTGCAAAACTCAACCAATTTAATTAAATTTGCAACTTTAAGGTTAGATCTTGCCCAACTGCATAAAGATCTTGCTCAATTTTCCCACAAACCTACATCTCCCCCTCTCTCTCTCTCTCTCTCTTTCTTCTCTCCCCTCACTTCCTGCTCTGCCTGCCCAACTCTATTTCATAATCCAATCGATTTGCCGGTCATAAATCTGCACATGGTAAACGAAAGCGAGCCCAGACACCGCATATCCCATTGTTGTCCGAAATAGGGCATGGATCGGGTCACGTGCCGCGTCACCTCGCACAGCGTGCAACATGAGGTGCAACATGCAACCAGGCAGGCAGTCAGCCAGGCAGGCAGGCAGCCTGGGAAGGCGCCTCTACATGTTCGCCAGCGCAGATCGCAGATCTCTAGCAGCCATAGGGGGTCGTTGGAACACGTCGATGTTTTGCTGGGGCATGCAACATCTTGACAGTTTCATCAGTTGCTTCCGCTCTCCCTTCTCCCACTTCCACTCTCCCTCCTACTCACAACGTTGTGGTTTTTATTTCTGCCAACTGATTTGCTCGTTTCATTTCTCTCTCTCCTTTTCCCTTCCTCTCTTTTTCCCTCCCTCTCTGAGTTGCGTGCGAAAGTTTTAATTAAAATTTCACCAACAGTTGCAACTACAACAGCAGAAAGACAAACAATAAGGGGCGTGTGGAAAGAGGGGGAGTGGCAGGTAGTGCAACATTTGGCCGCAAGCAGCAGAGCAGCAACATTTTGCTGTCAGACAGCTGTCACTCATTGTCAGATCAGGCAATAATTATTATATAATTGCCAAGCAACTGTCTGCTGTCATTTGTGAGCGCATTGCAAATTTCAATTAATTACTCCTCCCCCTACCCCCTGCACACCCGCCTGACAGCACAGCTCAAATATGCCCCAAAAACATATGTATGTATTTATATTTTATATGGTATAGACATCGCTTTGTTGGCACACTTCTGTCAGGAAGTGGAGTAGAAGCAATTGCAGTTTTATAAAATATGTTTAAATTGTAGAGAAATACTTATACACAAAGTTTAAGTCTTTTTCTGAGCTTATTATTGGGAGTATCATAAAAAGATTTGAGGTATATGCAGGTTAAGGTATTAGCTAGCAAACTACCAAGTTTCATATCAATTGCTTAGTAAACAATAAAGTTATTCAAGAATTGCTCAGCTGCCTTTTACTTCAGCTTGTGGAACGAAGTGAACTGCAGCCTAAATGTCTTCATTTCAACGCTTGGCTGCCCACTCAAATTGCATCTTCATCTCAGGCAAGTTACCCAAGTTAAACAAGATCTCACGGCTGGAGGCCTCGAGGCCTTGTTACCATTAGACAATTGCAGCACATTTGTCACCCAACACTTTTGGCCTGCTTACTACACTATATATATATAAGGCAGTCGGTTCAGCTTTCCCACGCTCTGCCAAAACGAATTCAATGTCACGTCTTTAAAGAGTTTAAAGAAATGAGAAAAAAACGATCCCAAAAATAGCAGAAAGCCAAGAGAGCTGGCAACCATTTGCTACGGGCTCCAAAAAAACAGAAGAGCTGAAACCACAGAACCGCACAAAATGTTGTATGTTCTGTTTGTTTTCAGCCTCTGGCAATGAATTATGCACACAGGGTATGCAGGGCTGGGATAATGAGAGCAGGAGGTGCAGATAAGGGATTTACAAATGAAATGAGAGTAAAAAGGGTAGGGTATTTGTGGGAAGGTTTTAAAATCTTTTCAACAAATATTCTAAAGTTAGTTTAGACATATGTAACTCAGGCTTTTACAGGAAATATATAAGAATAAAATATAAAATTTACATATATAAATTATAAAAAGTATTATACTCTATTAAAATATCTTTAATTTAACTTCGTATCTTCAGAGAATTAAATTTATATTCAGCTTGGATTTTTTGAAAAATCGTGATTTATTTTATACATTTAACTTCACTACGCTTTGTAGGATATTTCGCAGTCGAGTCAGTTGGATACAGTTGACTTATCGAGGCCCACGCAACCGCAATGAAAACATCAAGTTGGCAGCAGCTTCTCCTCTCCCGCTCTCTCTCTGTCTCTCTCTCTTTCACTCTACGCCCACTGTGCCGACTTCATGCATAGAGCGATTGCGCTTGTCTGTCTCGCCTCATTTCCCCTCCCTGGACTCACCTTGCCACAACCTGCCTGGGCCAGCTCCCTGGCGATATATTTATGCCGCCTGCTGTGGCACAAAGTAATTTGCATGCGCGTTAATTTTACATGCAAATAAATGTCGTATTTAAATGCAATTAAAAGTGTTTACTTCGCTGCATCGACAGGAAAACGCGACGAGACTTTGGCATGCCGTCACAGGGTGCTCCAAGGCAGCCGGTGTCGTTTCCCTAGACTCCTGCCCAGAGCGCTCCCCGGACTGCTCCCTAGATTCCTCGCCAGCTTCCTTCTACGAATTTGCAGAGAGCATGTGTGTGCTGCCTCGCGTTGCCTTGGCTGCTTTTAATTTGCGCTACTTTTTAATTTATGATGTGGCATCATGGCACATCAAGCCACAAGATGCTCTGCTGATGCTGCTACTCCTACTTCTCCTCCTTCTCCTACTACTCCTCCTCCCACTTCTCCTACTACTCCTCCTCCTACTCCTGCTCCTACGCTTCCTACAGCTCCTCTTCCTCCTTCTCCCAGCTCATCATTATCATTGTCATCTGCAGCTCAGTTGCATCTTCTGCTTACTCTCTCCCTCTCTCTCTCCTTTCCCTCTCCTCTCTCTCTTTCCTCCTCTTGTTCTTCTCGCATGTTGCATCTGCTGCAAGTTCGCCTTCAATCTCGACGACAATCCTTGTAAAGTGAGTGTCAAAGACCTCAACTGTGCGGGTACTAAAAGTGAATTCGCAGCGGGCTAAGTAGTTAGGTAAACTAGATTTGCATATGTAGCACATGTGTGCGAGAGAGTAGTAGCTATAGGGGGGGGGAGAAGTTAGTATACCCATTACAATGCATAACATTGGCTCAAGTAGCACTCATAGTTGACTACTCAAAGTTTTAGGGTCTTTGGGAGCTCAGTAGCATGAAATTCTTTATGGGTTTGCGTATAGTTGTAGAAGAGGAGAGCAGAGAGGAAGGGGGATGCTACTGAGTATAGTTGAAGGTACTGCTGATGGTTTTATTATTTGACGAGAGCATAAACACTTTGGAACACCTCAAGGGAGATCCCCCTAGGGTTTAAACAGCTTGTATGTAATACCTTCTTGTTGATAGCCTTCTTTTTGGGTACCTTGTGGGTATCCTTCTGGATCCTTACATAAAAGACCTTCTATCTAACATCTACTTTCGGTTACCTCCTGTTTATATATTGATTCGATTACCTTCTATCGGAAACCTTGTTGTGGAACCTTCTATCTCAGACCACTCTCCAAACTGATACCACGTTATGGATAACTAATAGCTGGTACCTCATAGCTGCTACCTTGGGTACCTCCTAGCTGCTACCTTCTTTCTGGAACCTTTTAATTTAAACCTTACCCTTCTATCTTCTTCTTCTCCTTCTCTTTCTCCTTCTATCGTGTACATCCTCGCTGCTACCTCCTACGTAGGATCTCCTACCTAGTACCTCCTGGCAAGTACATCCTAGCTAGGACGTCGTAGCTGTGCTACCTCTCAGCTGCTACCTTTTAATTCCGTTCCATTTCTCTTCTTTAAATTCTCTTTCCTCCATCTCCTCCTCTCCCTCTCTCCCCGCATCTGTTCCATATCCGTTACCCTCTCAACCTAATCGCGTGCTTGACATTGCCCTGTGCCAAGTGTAAAATTGATACATCACCCAATCCCACACTGTGCTACCAATCTACACTCTGCTAACCATCAGTCGTGTTTACAATACAGCTGACTACACACTCACTCGGCACTCACACCCACTCACACTCACTCGCCCACACACTCACTCGACTCACTCAGTGTAAATCGAGGCGCAACTAATTTGGCAAAATGTCAAGTGGTCGCTTAGCTCCGGCTCCGATTGCAAAGGGAGATGCCGCAGTCGGTACTGCTGCCGGTGCTGCTGCCGCTGTTTGGTAGCTCAGTGTACACTCGACAACAAAACACCAACAAAATGTGTTCGAGTGGCAGTGAAAATTTCACGTATTTCCAGTGAACAGCGACGAATTTGTTCAAGTGTCACACTCGCACTCGCACTCACAATCACACTCACTCGCACATTCAGCCGAGACAGAGAGATTACAAACCAGGGACGACAACAAGTTCCTTTACTTCTTTAACTTTACCGATGCATTGTGAAAACTGTAAAAAGTGTGAAAATCATTTACTACGCAAATATTTTGCATCGATTTCGTTGGAATTGAAGAGAAAGAGAGAGCAAAGTCGGGGTAGTGTAAGATGGGTGATTCAAGGGGTTCTCCTCCGTTAGGATCTCTGCCCCGTTGAATCACAGCAAACAGTTGGATTTTTTAATGAACTGAGTGTATGCATCACAAATTGGTAGTCAATGGGATGAGTCACGGCATAAGGTCGCTGAAAAGTTAAAGAAAGACTGGGAGACTGGGAAGACTTAAAGAAAACGGGCAACTGCAATGGAATGAATCTTGAATTTCCTCCAGCTTGAAATAAATATCTGTAGAAAAATTATCTACTATAAAATACCTGCCTAGCTAGCTCTTATTTTTGAAAATTTCCCAACTGCATCTCAAGGTTTTCCAGGGTTTTCTTAAGGGTTTTCTGAAAACTCTGCAAACAAGGCAGCATTTTCCTTAATCTTTTACAGCATTTCCTAAACTTGTTCGATGCGTTAATGTCACATAACTAAGCCTGGTATCGTCTGGCACCTATTTGCCCCCTGGCTGCCACGCCCCCTTTTAAAATCGAAGATCAATTAACATGTTGACTCGTTTTACGAGTCAACGAATGCAAAACAAGTGATTCAAAGCGAGCTGCAACTGCCGCGATAAGTCAGCGGTAGAAAGAGGTTGAAGAAGAGAGGGAGAGAGAGAAAGAGAGAGGGGGAGGGAGAGAGTAGGAGAGTACGAGGTAGCACTTAAGCCTAAATGGGACACAGCGCTCTCCACATAACACTTAAAACCGCATCCAAGTCGTCTGGCCAGACCGACAGCGGGGGCACTTTGTAGATCATTTAGCGCTAAATGCGAGCAGGCAAATTATGGCTTGATAATGGCTAAAAAAAAAAAGAGCTGTAAATATGCCAATTTTACGGGGCCAGAAAGTGCGTGGAATGAAGGAAATCGCGGCTAATTAGCATTGCCCCAATTCGGTTGGGTTTCGGTCCTGGGGATTGATGAGCTGCTGACATATTGGGTAAATTTATACAAATTAAATTATTAAAATGCATCAAGTGGCAACTCTGCCCGCAACCCTACGCTAACCTGCTCTGTCCCTCTCTCTCTCTCCTCACACTCCTTCTGCTGTCAGGGCTGTCAACGTTGCTGCTGTTTGTTTGCCTTCGGGCTCAGTGAGGAGGACCGTGCTCGGGTACCACTGTGCTGGGTATGCGGCTTGTCACTGCCAGCCCAGTGGCTCGTCTCGTCATTCAGAGTTGAAGGAGGGGGGCGGGCAGGAAGAGGGACAGGGAGAGGGGTCTACAGGGTGTTAGCGTTGTGTGTGTGCGGATGAGAATTCTGCGGGTCGCGTCGAGCCAAACTTATTTATAAACATGCGACTATAGAAGGGCATGCGATAGAGAGAGGGGGAGGAGGAGGAGTACGGGGGGGTAACCCATGAGAGTCCGTGTCAAACATGTTTAACAGAGGACTACCGCAACAACAACAGCAACAACAACAACAACAACAATGCGCATGACAACAACAGCAGCAGCAGAGGCAGAGGCAGCAGCAGCGGCAACAATAACAAACAAATGGAAACCGGTCTGCTCTGCTCTGCTCTGCTCCCCCCTCTGCTTCCCCTTTGTTGCTGCCACTGCGCACACTGACAATCAAAATAAAAATAAAAAATAAAAATAATTCAAATATCCCGAAAAGCGAACCAAAACCGAAACCAAATGTTTGCAACTGTCACTGAGAGGCAGCTCGAAACTTTTGTTTTGTTTTCGTTTTGATAACCGAAAAATGCCACTATACTATACCATACTATATATACTATATCATTTCTCTTTTCTTTTGTTTTTTTCTGCATATTTTAAAGATTAGAAAATTCGCATAAAAAACTGCTGGCTGGAAAGTCCATTTCGTCTGGCGGGTCGCGCATCATGTCAGGCGCAGATAAAAGACGAATGAGTTGTCAGAAACATTTGGAGTTTTCAAATGTTGATAGGAAACAAAATAAAAAATTATACAAATATTCCAATTTTAAAATATTTATAACAAATTTTTAAAATATTCCAATTTTAGAATATTTTATTATTTATCTAAATATATTTTAGAAATATATGCAAAACTTCATTAAAGAAACATGATTGCAATTATAGAAGTTTGCATAGAACAATTTGCAGTAAAATTATAAGGAAAATTTTATGATATTTTATTAAGTTTTGAGTGTTGGAAAACTTGATTACAGCTACCAGAATAATTCGATAATTTTCTAGTGTTGGAAAGCGCCATGATAGTAATTATGTTAATGATGTCAAAGACAACATATATTTTGATTGTCTTGTTATCGCAGTTGTTCCTTCCCTTACCATCTGTTTTCATATGGGACACCCTTAGGATGATGTTTGTCTTTTATCCTCTTCCCCATTATAAGACACTTTCGCATTCGCTGTGCAGCTGCTGCTGCTGTCCAACAATTTGCGCATTTTTATGACACTAAATGTCAGTAATTTGACAGGAAATGTCAGCGAAACAAATGCGAGTGTGTGTGTGTGTGCGGTATATCTCGGGGGGGAGAGTATTACGCATAACTTTTTGCCACTTTATGCAGATATTTTCGAGCATTTTGAACAGCAATTTGTCGCATTAGTTTGCTGGCAAAATGTGACACTAATGCGAAGGGGGGGAAATAAAATACCAGAGGGTTGCGAATTGTCAGAAAGACACGCTCTTTGAAGTTCTTAAATAAATTAACTTAAATTATCACTTAAATGATCACTTAAAGTGACGCGAGATTTGATGGGGATATTAAAAGAGAGAGAGAGAGAGAGAGAGAGAGAGAGAGAGAGAGCGAAACGAAGAAGTAGGGGCAAGATAAAGTTAAGGTTTATAGTCATCATTAAAGTATAAAGTGGGGTATACCATACGGAAATAAGACTGAAATCAACATTATACATGTTTCAACTAGGGTAGGCTGTAACTTCAAGGTCCTAACTCTACCAAGTCTTTCAGGAAGCTTTTTCTAAGAATGGTACCACGATTATTATACTTTTTACTATGATATGCTGTAACTTCAAGTTCCTTACTCTCCCAAAAATTCCAAAAGAAGTTTTTTATGAATGGAAACAAGATTATTAAAGTTTCCACTATGCTATACAATCAAGTGAAGTATTTTACAAATGGTACCAAAAGTATTAAAGTTTTCAATACGCTACAGCATAGCAGAAGTTCCTAACTTTCCTAAGAGATTTCAAGTGAAGTCTTCTAAGAATGAAAACAAGATTATTAAAGTTTTAACTACAATATACCATAACTTCAAGCTCTCTACTCTCCCCAGAGTGCCAGACAACATCTTCTAACTTTAGACTTACCATTTTGGGCTAATGATATTGCTGGAGAACCCTGCGAGACAATTTGCTCGTTTGCAGCAACCAGGGCAATTTCTCAACAATTGCAGCGCCTCCATATAGGGCCAGAGCACATTCCATTCAATGTGCCAAATAAGGTCAAAATTGAGCGAGAGAGAAAGGAAGAGAGAGAGAGAGACAGCCTGGTTATGATTTCTCGAGAAGTGTCTGCAGAGTCACTGCGTCTCGTCTGCTCTGCCTTAATCCCAATTTATGCGCAAATAATGATGAGGCAGCAACTCGAGGCAGATCGTGTGGCAAGCGTAGCGTGTGTTACCCCAATGGAAGTTAACTCGTTATACCCCTCCCCCCTCAGGCTTTCTTCTGGCCGACGTTAAGATTAAGTGGCTTACACACTGCCGCCGTTATGCAGCAGACAAAGGCAACTCTCGTTTAGGGTTGACAACGCACTCCAAATGCAACGCTGGTCAGCGAAAGTCCACGGATTGATACATTCCCCATGTGCGAGACGTTTATAATGAATTGTAAACGGGGCCACGTGTCGTTCTTGAGAGCATACGAGTATATGGGATATACGTATATATAAGTCAAGATACAGTTAAGTAGTTCAGTTCTCCCTCTTGCCTTCTGCCAGACACTTGACTCACTCCCCCCTAAGACTCACTTCGTGCTTCACACTTTCGTCTCGCATCATCTATATCACTCACACTCTCTCTCTCTCTCTCTCTCGACCCCTTCCTGCTTGTGGTTCCCATGTCCACTGGGATGGCTCATTGCGCTTCATCGCCAGCCGCAAACTTGTTACCAGTTTTCCTCCCCCATCCAATTCAACGGTTCTTAAAATTCTTCTCCCTTTTCCACTCGTTACGCTCTTGTCCAGGGTATTCCAAGCGGCTTATGCAGTGTGTAACACCTTGAAGAGAAGGCGTGGCAAATTTTAGAGAAGTTACCTCAATACTAGAAGAAAATATCAAGATTTCCATAGATTCTTCGTTTGTCTTAATCAAGATATAAGGCTAAGGAACCCATTTATACACTTCTTATACCATAAACAAAATAATATCTCAAGTTTTCACTTTTAAAAATAATTTTGCTTGACTATCTATACATATAAAATACTTCTACTTTATCATATAGATATCATGGTAACTGTCGATAAATTAGTTGCACCCAGAAAAGAAGGAGATATAAATAAGGCTTAGAACCATTTTTTGACTTCTTATACTAAAAACTTAATGATTTCACAACTTTACCCCTAAAACTGTATTCTACTTGAATAAATATTAAAATACTTTTACTATATTATATAGGTAAAAATTACTTAGAAAATTTAGTTGTACCTAGAAAAACTCTCAGACTCTTTAGGCTATCATTCTGAACTTATCAGAAATGCTCTTTCATGTTATTAAAACCACTCTAGGGTATTCAAACTTCGTCTTACATCCTGCTAGACCATTCTACTTGCTTCGTGCTTCAAGTTCTTTCACTAGAATCTCCCCTTCGTTTTTTCTTATTTTGTGACCATTTGTTGGACACGATTGCAACGTGTTCCACTTCATGGTTCTGTTATTTTAAATTTGTCATGAAAATATTTTGATTGTTGCGCATTTCCACTTCAGTTTTAGCTTCTTCTTCTGCTCCCTCTCTCTCCCTGCTTCTTCCTCTCTTTTGCTTGCTACTCCATTATTATTATTATTATTTGTATTATTTTATAACAGTTGTTCGCTGTGCTGGCCTCACTGCCACATGCTCCACATGCGCTTTCTAAATTAGATTCTGCGGTTTTGCCTTCGTCTATGACACAAACGAAGCAACCCCAACCCAGACCCAAAGCCAAACCAACCCAACCCATCCCATCCCTCAGTTGTCTCATTGCGCATTTCATCCCCCTGGTTTGGCTCCAATCAATCGACTGACTTGTCTCTCTGTCTGTCCATCTCCCTCTCTCCCAGTCTGTCTGTCTCCCTGCCTGTCTGTCTCTCTGTTTATTTGTTTGCTCGTCTGCGGTTAGTCGCCCCTGCACTCCCTGCTCTCCCCCCTCCTCCTCCCTTTGCTGCTTTGTTTACTTAAGCTACAACAACAATTTGATAGAGTCGAGAGATCCCGCCAGATCTTTCGTCTGATATTTGCCAAGTCGCTAATTAATTGCAGAAGGCGACTACCCTGCCCAGAGTTGCATGCAAATCTCTAGAGGTAGATGCAGTATATTTTCTATATATAGGGAGACAGACTAGCTGGTATAATCCAATTTAAAAAACTATCGACAAGCATCTTCTACTCCTTCCTTTCATGCCACATAAATCATCCCAGTCTGCGCATAGAGAGAGAGAGAGAGGGAGATAGACAGAGAGGGAATCCGTTTAAAATTCATATCTTGTCAGAATGTAAGTTATATTTTAAGCTTTTTATCGTCTTTCAAAAAAAAAAGCGGCTGCAGTTGTCACAGACGACGCGCCTCGCATTACTCATGGCACCAGGTGAGCCCAGGTGAGCTGCGGCTGGAAGATGTGAATGAATGAATGAATGAAGAGCGCCGATGAGCCAAGACAGAGTCAGAGATGGCAATGGGTACCTGACATGGTACTCTAAGGTAAGGAAGAGGGAGAAGGGAGAAGGCAGGAAGGGGGCAACTCTGGCGCTTCGCTGCAACATTGCCTTGATTTAGTGCGATTTTGCTGCATTAGGGTGTGTCACTGTGTCAATTAAGAAAAATGAAAAAAAAAAATATTTTATACAATATTTGTTAGGCTTTTTGAAATACGCTCATATTTAAACAGCTGCAGTATATTTCCCTTAGCTATAAAAAAGCTAAGTAATTTATTTGATAAATGCGCTTAGTTTAATTATAATTATAAAACACACTGGGCTAACTATTATGAAATTAATTAGTTTTTTTTTTAGAAATATTTTTAGTGTATTTTTCTCCAGTTTCCTAAGTAATTAAATCACTTCCGTGCTGATTTTTGAAGCATGCATTATGAAATTCGAGCTTTGCCATTTAATTGAAAAATTTCAGCTGTCGCACAGTGAGTCACCCTACTAGCCAAAAAACAGCTGCACGCCAACTCAGTGTCTTTTGGGCCATTTAGACGTGGCTTGGCTAACTACAAAAACAACAACTACAACTCCATTTGGCGCTGTAACTGAGCGAACAACTCAATTGCGCGCCACGTGTTGCATGTGGCACGAAATTGTTGTAAATATCAATTTATGTGTGTGTGTGTGTGTGCAGCTTAACACCTCCAGTTGCGGACAGTGTATAGCTAGCTGCTATAGCGGCTTTATGGCTAACACAACTGGCCGCAATTGCTTGCGAGCGCGCGCGCTACTTAAAGTTGGCTCATATATCAGCGGCTTTATGGCTTAAATGCGTTATAATTCAAGCTGCCATTTCGTGGTAGGAGAGGGGTGTATATGCAGGGTGTGGAGGGGGGGGGACCACCTGCTCATCATGGTCGTAAAAGCCGTTGTCACGTCTGTGCAACATGCCGCAACAACAAGCTAAAATACCAACTAGCCAGAGTTATATATCACATTCATATTCGCATTCGCATTCACATTCACATTCATATTCATCATCGCTTATGATCTTTGTGAATCATTGCGCAAGTTGGCTAATTGTTTGTGCATTTGCCTGGTCGTCGTTAGCCGCAAAAAAAAAAAAAAATTTCTAGCTTTATCACGCCAAACTCTCAGGCCAAACAACACGCACCTAATGAGGCTGCGCGGACGCGGCACGACCAGGCCGGGATTGCGACTAAGTAACTCACTAAATTATGTGGAATATTATGCTGATAATCGCCCCTAGAACAGTAGCAACACACAGCAGCAACACACAGCAGCAACTGTTGCTGGCGCCAGGCGATTGTTGCTGCTGCTGCACGACAACAATGTCGCCGCAAAGTCTGCGATTTTTATCTGTGAGCAGGCAACTTATCGCTGCTTGTTGCCTCTCCTCCTGCCCTTCCTTGCTCCTCCTACTGCTCCTCCTCCTCCTACTCCTGCCTGCTCCTCCTGCTCTTGTTGTTGCTCCTATTCCGGCCATGTTGCTGCCTACAAATTGTGCGCTGTCATGTGACACTGCAGGCTGCATTTGCATTTTGCTTGCAACAATTTGTGGCAGCAACAGCAGCAGCAGCAGCTCCTCCTCCGCCTCCTCCTGCTCTGCCTAAGCAGGCAGAAGCTGTTTACAGTTGTCAAGCCACTAGCCGAGCTCTATATATATTTTATGGCAGATTTATAGCAACAGCGTAGCTTTTATGGCTTGAAAGTTGTGTGCAAGATTGAAAAACCCAATAGGAATGTCTGTATGAATGCATTAATTGAGAGAACCGAGGGAGTTATTGAATGGGAAAGTCGTTCCATGTAAGCAGGCATTAAAGTATTATAATATGCTGCTATATTGCTTAACATAGTTAGCTAAAGTTGGGAATATATCTCTATAAACTATGGAAGGTTGTGAATATTGCGGCTTTTTGAAGTCTGTGCTAATTTAGCCTTTTTTATTCGATTTTATAATGTTATGTGACAGCTTAAAACTTAATATATTATAATATAACATACTTTATAAATACTTTAACTCTCTAGATTTTTAATTTTTATAGCCTTACACACAAATCTAACCCAACTTATTGCCAGCTGGCATAACTCAAGTTTAGTCTGACTTATTCCTCTGCCTTTAAGTGTACTAATAAGTTACTAAATATAGCTAGTATATAGGCATGATTATTTATTTGCTTAGTCCGGTTTTATTACCATAAATGCCTCTTTAAGCTCGTCGCGAGTATTTCCCATTGCCATTGCTCATGTGGCTGCATTTAAGATGACGGCAATTGTTGCTGCTGTTGCTGCTGCTGTTGTTGTTGCTTTTAGCCAGGTTAACAACTTAATAATTTATGTCTTCCCTCTCTTTCTCTGGCACTGTCACATGTGTCACAGGACTGTCAGGGTAGTCGAGGTAGCAGGAGGAGGAGGAGGAGGCGGAGAAGGCACTTCTCAATTATTTACAGAGTCGCCACACACACATGATTTGCATGCGGTGGCAACTTTGAATGTCTTCGGTGGCGTCGCGTCTCAGTCGCCGTCTCAGTCGCAGTCTGCGTCGCATAAACATGTCATATTATTTTTTTACTGTCTGATAAAAGCCATGGCCAAGTGGAGAAGGCCAAGCAGGAGGAGGAGGAGCAGGAGGGGGCGGGCAGCTGAGGCAACTGTGGAGGCATGTGGACTGCGCACTTGATACTCGCATTTTTATGATGATGCGTCATAAAGCGGGCAGCTGCAGAGACAGAGACAGTGAGAGGCAGAAAGAGGGAAAGAGAGAGAGAGACAGTCAAAAGGGAAGTTGAGTGCAAAGTGAGGCGTACAAAAGGTCTAGAGAGGAGCAGGAGCAGGAGGAGGGGAAGGTGGGTCAACTCGACGCTGTTGCGTCAGCTTATCAATGCAAAACAGACGCTCCGCATTAGCCGCCGTCCGAGTGCCGCTTTCAGCTTTCACTTCATATTCAAAATCACGCCCCCCCTCAGCTTCATTCATCCCCTCTGCCACTTGTCCATTGTGCATGGGCGGCGCGTTGAAGCAACCCTTGAGGGATTAAATTTCAACAGTTTTGCCCGCGTTGCGCATTCTTGGCCAGCACTTAGCCAGATTCAATGCAGCCCCTGCTCCTTCTCCCCCTTCCCCTCCCCCTCCTTCTTCAGCCAGCTGCAGCTTTTCTATTGCCGACTTTTCAGCGCGTACATCTGTCTGGAATTGGGAAAAGGCAGAGAGAAGAGAGAAGAGAGAGAAAAGGGAAATGGAAACTGCGACTGGCATTCAGTTAATGAATGTAATCGCCATAAGCTGCCTTGTTTCAAGCTGTCTAGGAAAGGGGGGGGGGGGGAAGCAGGGGGTACCTAATGAGAGATGGAGTATTTGCCTGTAATTGGGTTCCTTGAAATTGCTTCCTGTCTGTTCCTTTTTTTCTCTTTATTTTTTCTCTTCTTTATTTTCTTGTCAAATTTATGAAAGCATGAAAAATGCATTTATTATTTAAACACACATTTTTCCCTCATCGCTTTTTTGGCCAACTCAGTTGGCTTTTCTATGGCTAAATAGACGGATTATGGCTTTAAGTAATTGTTTCTCTCACAGTCTGTGTGTGTGTGTGTGTGTGTGTGTGTGCGTTGAGGTTAAAGAGAATTGCAAATTGCTAATGGAATGCAAATATTGTGCTGCAATTGAGACTGGAAATTGCAATTGAAAATTGAATTGGCTGGCAGATTAAATTCCTGCAAGTATTTTCAATATTTTTCTTCGATTAATTCCTTTTGATCTGTGAACTAATGTAGCTGCTTAGGCTTAGCATATAGAATATCTTCTCTTTAAACCTTTAAGCTGTTAAATGGATAGAAATTGCACTATATTTAATTTAATTTATACTTTAATCTTTAGTTTCTTATGGCATCGATAAAATAAAATATTTTCAAAAATGCAGGTATACAAAAAATACTAAAATTTGTATATAATAAAATATTACAAAAATTCTGGCATATAAAAAATACTAAAATGTGCATATATAATACATTAATTTAATAGAAATATTCTGCATTTAAAATGTATCATCTATTTACTCTACCTAACCTTTTGATTACCCCAACAAATACTCTAAAAAGAAAGTTCTTGAAAATGTGTTTATCTTACAAATTTGCCACGCCTCCTCTGCCCTTTACGCCCAACTTTAATTGGGTAGCGAGGCAGCTGGGGGAAAAAGGCAAATAGAGAAGCGACGAATGGCAAATAGAATAAAATAATCAACAAACAAGATGCTGCAAATAAGGTAATGAGTATACGCCGTGTCTGACAAGGGAAGCAGACGGAGAGAGGGAAAGAGAGAGTGGGAGGGAGTGAGAGAGAGAGAGAGAGACTCTCATTCATTGAGTTGTTTGGGTAGAAAAGTGAAAAGCATGTAAATGCCTTAGGCGGGCATTAAAAGGGTCGCTCGTTCCCATTGCTTCGTCTGTTTCTATTGTTGCCTCGGATCAGGATGATGTTGTTACTACCCCGTCTGGCAAACACTTGAGGAGCAGCAGCTGGACAATGTGTTCGTGTCGCAGGAAACAGAAATAATTGCGGGACGGACGCACGTTTCCAATGCCAAGTGGCCCGCGGGGCAACACGAGAAGCAGCAGGAAGCAGGGGCAGGCGGAACAGGCAGACGACATGCCTCATTACCAGCTCAGTCCCAGCCAGATCCAGCAACAGGAAACGGAAGGAGGCGCCGCCGTCGCCGCCATTGCAGTTTTAATGCTAATGAATTGAAATTTGTTAAGCTGCGGCGGGCTGACGCGGCGTATGCGCAATTTAATTGTTGCCAAATTTGTCGCATGTCAATGTCAAGTGCAATTGTTGTCGCCGTTGCCATTGCACCGCAACAACAACACCAGCAACAACCACAACAGGTCCCCCTTTAACCCCCTTGTGGCATAGAGATTCTACCATGGCATTTTTGCTGAGATTAAAGTTGAAATTGGAAATTGGAAATGGGAAACGGGAAACGAAATACGAATCTGAATCCGAATTGGAATTGAAATTGTGTTTTTTGTGCCTCGCGGTCATGTAATTCATTCGGTTTCTTTGCAACACAGGAATACAGTCCTTGACTTTGACACGAATGAGAAAAACTATGCAAAGTGGAAGGGGAAACTGGGAGGAGGATGGGATCCTACGTCTGCCGCAGGCGTGACTAAAGTCCGCCGCATACGCCGCGTCACTTCATAAAAAAGCCGTAAAATTTTACGACTCGTGGCACTACTGTGCACATAACAGTTATATATATATTTTGTAGTATATAGTGTAATTTCTTTTTTGCACCACACTGATGTCATGGCTTTATCTGGATTTAATTTTTTTTATTTTTTTTCTTCCCCCTGCAGACGGAACTCTCACACAATCTGCAACAATTGTCGGAGAAGGCACGTTCCACGACCGAATTCATACAGCGGCTCAAAGGCATGAGCGACAAAGTAACGGTAAGCATACATATACATATGCTACAGATACATATATATATATACTATATAAATATTCTTTTATTTTAATTGCAGGAATCCTGCATGGAGTTCGAGCGTCTGGTGCACGCTCAATGCGAGGCGCTCATCCAGGCGATTCACGACCGTCGCGAATATCTGCTGGAGGCCATACGCAATGACAAGGATACCAAAATCAGAATACTTAAGGTGTGTAGTGGAATTCCCCCGACTTTCAGTTCCCTTCTCTTATTATATATATATTTCTCTACAGGATCAACAATCGAATTGCACTGGCAAATTGCAACAGACAACGGGCTTGATTCAGTTCTGCATTGAAGCATTGAAAGAGACTGATAGCGCCGCCTTTCTGCAGGTATGCATTTTACAGGGTATTCGTATATAGTTTACTTACCCTACTCTCTCTCTTTCTTTCTCTCTCTACCAGGTCGGCTCCATGTTGATCAATCGCGTTGCCAATACAGACATGACTTGGCATCAGGAGGTCACAAATGCAGCGCCTCGTGTCTCTCCCATTGTTGACTTGACACTGGATGATGCAGCCCTGACCAGGGCCATAGACAATTTGAATTTTATACAGATGAAAGGTGCGTATAGCTAGAAAGAAAGCCTAGGTTGATAAGATATCTTAAAGTTGTTCTAACTAAAACGAGTTGCTAACAAGAAATAAGCCTAAAAACGAGATTGAGACTTATTCAAGACCTAACTAGCTCCTTTAGCCAGAGTTAGACTCACTGTTGACCTAACTTGAATCCTTATATAGCTTCTTAAATACTTAAAGTTGAGTGTATTTCATTTGATTTCAACTGAAACTGACAGAGAAATATAAACCTTACTTTAACTTTAATTAGATCTAGTTCTCTTTCAAATATCGTATTTATAGCTCATCAATTAAATCAAAATTTCTTTTCAAGACAAAGTAAATGCCTTATAAAGTAGGAATATTAGTTCTCAACTGAATTTCAGCTTTCAGTACCTTCCATTAGAAGTCTAAAGCGTGTGCTACCCTCTTAGCATTGATAGCTGTACTTAAAGTCCCATAATATCATGTTGCTTAACCAGATCGTATCGTAAATATTGTCACTAATTTATATCACACTCGCACACACAATTGTAAATACCATACTCTACACACCTTGGCACACACACACCTCTCATTCACACACACTCCTACACACTCCTGCACACACCGCAACGCAAAGTGTTGAGACAATACGGAGAGACCGACCCTCTCTCATTAAGTGCCTGAGAGAAGTGCGCTCTAGAGAATAATATAAAAATAGTTGAGATAGTTGAGTCTAGTCATGGGGGTATTCCCTTGAGAAGGAAACCCCTTCTTCTGCCCTGTCTTTAGTCTATATATAGAATAGTGTTGAGTAGCGGGACAAAGTGCAAAGTGTGAAGCGAAACGAATCACAGTTCCATTTCGTGCCTGACAAATTTCCCTTGAAGTTGCAGGGGCCCACACACAGCTACACACACGCACACACACACACACAAAGACACACACACACCTTAACCCCAAAAATAAAAGCAGAAAGCACTTCATAAGAAAGTGTTGAAACTCGAGACTTTTCTCCTTTCGATTTACGAGCGCAACTCAAGCAATAATATTAATCAAAATAAACCATATACCATATATAATAAAACATATAGCATATAAGATATACACATACTATATATTTATTCTCATATACCATATGTGCTATACGAATGTCTAACTTTTTGTGCTTCTCTTTTATCTCGCGCTGCCTCTCTTTTTTGTGTGTGCCGCTTGCTCTCATCAAATAAAATACAAAAAAAAAAAAAAAACATACTGAAAAAATACCAAAAAAAAAAAAAATTAGCAGTCAAAGATGAGGATGAAAGATGTCCGGCAGGTGAGCAATCCCCGAATGCAATCCCCAACAAAACACACAGAACTTTAAGCGAACAAACAAACAAACAAAATTTTTAACTGTTTTTCGTTTTCACAAGAAATTTTCCATTATCATCATCAAATTTATCACATATTTTCTATCTTTCGCTCTCTTGCGTTGTTTTTATCGAAAAACCAAAAAACACAACAATCACAATTCAAAACTTCTTGCTTGGTGCTATGGCTATCACACACACTCACATACACACACACACACACTCACACACACTCCTACACACTCATTGCATTTTGCCATTGTCGGCCATTTTGTTTTTTTTTTTTTTTTTCATGGTTTTTGCTTTCGTTTCGGTGTACGCGCCTACGCATAATAATTTTCACATTTTCATTTCGACAACAAGCTGAAAATTGTTGTGAAAATGCACACTATACGAATATTATATACCCTTTCAAGTATGCATATTCATATTTACTCTAGAGTTTTTAAAACAGATTTTTAATTCCTGAAAAAATTAAAGAGCAAAAAAAAAAAACACAAGTATTCCCCAAAAAGTAACCCCTTTTGGCATGGCATCATCATCCACCCCTCGCCCCCAGCCCACATCGAGGGTATAAAAATGCTGTCAAAATATTTCCACTTCCGCACGCAAACTGTCAGCAAGAGAGAGGGGGTGGGGGGGAGGGAGCCTAAGGGGAGCCTCAAAATGACATAAATTTTTTTACGCACATTTATTTTTATATTTTTTATTATTTTCGCCTTTTCTCTGGTGTGTTTTATTTGATTCTCCCGCTCTCTCTCTCTCCCTTCCGCCCGTCTTCATTATTTTACGCTTTAGCTTTTTCATTTTTTGATGTTTTTATTTTTTCGACATTTTTGACTGACCGACCCGCCTTGGGGTTTATCCCTTTTTGGCCTGGCCATATCCTTCCACACTTCCGCGTGCCGGCGGTTTTTCTAATAAATTTCCCAGCGCGAAAAGCTTTTCAACTACCTTCGCTTTTCCTGACATTTGACAGCTTGGCGCCTTTTTAATTCGATGTCAACGGCCGTCGACGACGACGACGTCGACGGTTTTAATGCCACATTTTGTGGCATGCAACGGGCGGGAGAGAGAGAGAGGGAGAGATCACTCGTTTCTGTGTTATTCCCTTTATTCGTGCCATAAATTTTTATTGTCAGCCCTTACGTTTTATATGCGTCTCTCGCTGCGTCGAGGCGTGGCGCAATTAGTCTATAATGTATGTAATATAAAACTCTTTGAGAAGAGACCCCAAACGCGTTGAAGAGATTTTCTATGGTTTTTTGGCTGGCCTCCCCCCTTGCTGCCACCCTCCCTGTCGCACCTATTTAACATTCAATCAGCTTTATTTTCATCCTTAATATTGCGCTTTACGACCAACACTTTCTGCTCCAATTGGGGGCGAAGCTCTTAAATTGAGGCGAGATGGAAACTAAGAACACATTTTTCGTTTGTTATTTCATGGTGTCATTTGAGTTTACTTTAAGTTTTACATCTCTTAAGAAGACCTATTTATCATCATCATTATGTGTTTTGTACTGGACCTCCCCCGTTAAATTTCACCTAACTGTGTTTTGTCTAAATTTAGTTTAAGTTTGGGTTTGGGATCGTTCGAGTATTACGTAAGCAGATTTGTCAAGGGCTTGTCAAGGGTCTTACAGTCAAATTTTAAGTCGTGTTTGACACGATTTTAAACAATAGTTTAACACTAATTTTGACCTCCGCAATCGATTTAAAGTGAAAGAAGGCGGTTTTAAATTTTGAAAAAAAATATTTCTGAAAAATGTACAGGGGGACCCTTACTAAAATCACAAAAATTAAATTTTTTTTTAATATTTTAAATTCAAAAAACATATTGAGCCATTCTATTCTAGAACTAAAACCATGAATAAAATGCTTTACCCGAAGAAAATCGATTGATTTTTAAGAAAGTTATGAAGTGTGGAAAGTGAGTATACTGGTATTGTCAAGGATCTTACATGTCAAATTTTTGGCCGACTATGACATGATTTTCGGCCAAATATTAAGTATCCTCTAAAACCATTTTAAACACTTGTTTTATACTAACTTTGACCTCCGCAATCGATAAAAGTAAAAGCAGGCGATTTTAAATTTTCACGAAAAAAATTTTTTGAACAGGGGGGACCCTTACCAAAATCACTAAAATTAAAATTATTTTTGAATTTTTTAAATGCCAAAAACTAATAAGCCATTTGATTCTATAAATCAAATTATGAATAAAATGCATTACCCAAAGAAAATCGATTGATTTTTAAGAAAGTTATGAAGTGAGGAAATTGAGGATTTTGGTCCTGTCAAGGGTCTCACATGTCAAATTTTTAATCGACTATGACATGATTTTTGGCCAAAAATTAAGTATCCTCTAAAACAATTTTAAACACTTGTTTTATACTAATGTTGACCTCCGCAATCGATTTAAAGTAAAAACAGGCGATTTTAAATTTTGAAAAAAAAATTTTTCTGAAAAATTTACAGGGGGGACCCTTACTAAAATCGCAAAAAAAAATTATTTTTTTTTCGATTTTTTAAATTCCAAAAACTATTAAGCCATTCGTTTCTGGATCTAAAACCATACTTTAAAATACTTTACCCAAAGAAAATCGTATGATTTTTAAGAATGTTATAAAGTGAGGATGCTGGTCCTGTCAAGGGTCTTACATGTCAAATTTTTAATCGACTATGACATGATTTTTGGCAAAAAATTAAGTATCCTCTAAAACAATTTTAAACACTTGTTTTATACTAATGTTGACCTCCGCAATCGATTTAAAGTAAAAATAGGCGATTTAAAAATTTTACGAAACAATTTTTCTGAAAAATGAACAGGGGGGACCCTTACTCACATACAATTTTCAAACAGTTCCTATGATATATTTTCGTAAAACAATCTAGTCTAGAGTTTGCTCACTTTCATCCAGCGGCAATTCAAAGACCTCCCGCTCCCAATAGTGCTTACGTAATACTTGAACGACCCCTTTCAACAGGGTTCAAAGGTAGCACACATTTTTAATTGGGTAATTCTTAGTTTTTTCTATACTTTCAACTGGTTGTTTTTGGTTGTAGATCTTAACTTTTAAGTTTCAATTTCAAAACTAACACAAACACACACACGCACACTAATACAACTGGGTATTATATATAATTTCAACATTCATTAATTTGCCACGCCTACTAACCACCTACAGCACCCATGACGCCCACCATACTGCCAGCGGATTGCTCAGCAGAAAATAACTCAGTGACCGTGGCGTGGCAACCGCCGAATCATTCCTTTGTCGATGGATACGTGCTGGAACTGGACGATGGCAGTGGCGGTGAATTTCGAGTGAGTATCGAATGAGTAGAAAGGGTGAATGAGTGAATAAGTGAACGAAGGAGTCAACTAAAGATTGAATGAATACATGACTAAGAAGTGAACCAAAAAATAAGCGAATGGGTTGGGGAGATTTAAGTTTGAATGAGTTAATTAGTTGAATAGTGAAGAAGTGAAGGATTCAATGACTTAATGAGGATTTGGTAAGCTAACGAATCAATGAGTGAATGGGTGAATGAATCACCTAGCTTAAAAGTGAATGAGTGTATAAATATAACAAGTTAATAAGTAAAGGAGCTAAAGAGTGAGAAAAATGAATGAGCTTAGAAGTTATGGAGTAAATGAGCTAATGAGTGAATGGGTAAATGAGTGCCTCTGAATATTCACTTATACTTAATACTTTCTACCTATTCAATTGCAGGAGGTCTACTGCGGCAAGGAGACCATTTGCACCGTCGACGGGCTGCACTTCAACTCGATGTACAATGCCCGCGTGAAGGCATTCAACAACGCCGGCGAGGGTGAATACTCCGAGCTGATTGGATTGCAAACGGCCGAAGGTGAGTTGCCTTACTCCTATCCCTTCCCTCCCCCACCCTATTCGTACTAGGTTTTTCAATTAGACTACCCCTGTAAACCCCCCTCTCTCTCTCTTTGCTGGCATATCCTGAGCTGCTTCCTGGCCAGTTGTCGGTTCGGTTTTGAGCTACTTTTGCCAACTGTTTTATAATTTAATCCTTTTCGGTCGAACTCGTGACGTTGACTACCCTGCAGCGACTCCTCCTGCTGCTGCTCCTGGTTCTACCCAACCCTTCCCGTCGTGCTTTGCATGTCAAACAGCCATTGACCCCTTTAGCGCCTCTGGCCAAACTGGCCAAAGGCGGCTCCATTCGCAATCCAATTCTCACTTGATTGATGCATGCGCCACCTGACAAGGTTCCCTACCCAGAGCTCCCCCTTCTCCCTCTCTCTCTCTCTTTGCATATGAAACTGAAGCCTGGAGTTATTTAATTTATAAAATTGCCTGGAACCAGCGAAGTATTCCTGCTCTATCCTGGACGTTTTATTAGTTGCTTCACGTTAATTTGCGACTTTTAATTGATTATTGCCCGCGCGTAGCCAGGAGGAGCAGGAGGAGGAGCGGGTTGGTCTGCGGGGGCAGCGACAGCTTGAGACATCGCTGCTGACTGCAGGATTGGGGCAAATTGTTATTTTATAAAGTGTTTACATTGCGGCGCGCACGCCTAAGTAATTAACGGGTAACGGGTAAGCGGGTTAGCGGGTAGAGGGTACTGGGTACCGGGTACGTGGGTTGCCAGTATGGGGTAACGGGTGCGGGCAACAGTTAATGACACGTAACGCTTCATGTGCGGCTTGCCACTAAATTGCTAATGGATTGGACTGAGAGAGCATACTTAGGAGCGGGGGCGGACAGAGGGGGCGTATTTGAGAATAAACAAATTAGGTAGATAGCGGGAGAGAGAAAAGAAAAACAGAAGTCATGGAGTCCATAATTTATTAGATAATATTAGCTTAAGACAAATTAAAATAGAAGTTGGTGCTAAGTGGGAGCAACAAAAATAAAGAAATAATTGCCAGGTTTACATTATCAGATCTCTGTAACGGAAAGTGCTAACCTTATCAAATTTTATATATAGAGCACTGCATATCGTATGTATAAGGATATATTTTCAAAATCTTCACATCTCTAACTATCTACGTAATACAGTCAAAATTCCTGCACAACCACAACTCGTAAATAGCAGCTCATTACCCTTTGAGCCCACACAATTTCCCACTTATTTATAGATATCTTAGAGCGGCTTTTATTGCCGTTAAGCGTCAAGGATTAATTGACCCATTGCCTGTTCCCTGCCAGAGCTGGCCAAGTACTTCGCATGGCATTAGGGCCAGGCTTAACTGGAGTCTCTCTCGACCAGGCGGCGCCTTATTTGTTTTCGATAAATCGCTTGGCATTAGCGCCAAGTCATATTCGGGCATAAACAATGAACAGGGCTCTTGGCTTGGCTACTTGGCTACTTGGCTGTTTTGTGGCTGCTTTTGGCCGCAATTGCCTTGCCGTGGCCCATGATGATGCCGCAGAGCAGCAGAGCAGCCGCAGCGTCATCATCGTCAGCGTTGCCACATCATGCTCCGGCTCATCCTCTCGCTCCCTCTCTCTCTCTCTCTCTCTCTTGAGCTGGCTTAGTTGCCTTTAGCCGCATTCCCCAACTGACTCGACTCTTTGGCCACTTAATGCGCCACAACAATAAAAGTAAATTTAATAAAGTACTCGACTTCGGGCGCTGCTCGTGGCATACTTTGCGGCGCATAACAGCATAAACTATCGGACATTGGCATTGCAATGGAGCCGGCGAGTGTGCAGCAGGACAGGATGCTGCAACTGGAGCTCAAGGGTGTAGCCCCTCTCCCTCTCCCTCCTTCTCTCTCTCTCCCTCTGCATCCTTTGTCTCATCTGGCAACTCGGCGTCACTGCTGGCCACTGGTCGAGGCCACTTGAGCTTTGACAATAGAGAAAATTGCCAGCTAACACATTGCACAGTGGTGCAAGGGTCGACGAAAAGTGAGGAAATGTTTAGAAAAAGTTATCTATGAAAAGAACGTTGTATTAATAAAATAACTTACAGAATTATGCCAGAAATTGAGCTGGGAATTATTTTCATATATATTTTACCTTTTCTTTTGATTACTTCTCCAAATTTGGAGAAATAATAAAATTGAGCTAGGATTAACCGCCTTGCAACTCATATTTTCATAATTTTGTAGATTTTGAACTGGGAATTAACAGAAACTTAATTTTATTTCCAAACTTAGTTGATCTACTGATCTGAAATATATATAGTGATTTTTTACATTCAATTCAAATGTAGTTCTCATCCTAGCATCATCAGATTTTCTTTTTCTGGCAAGTTTCCAAATTGTGAGAATGGCAACGGGGATGCATGAATTTTTAAAAAATTGCAGTTCATTTTCCTCTGACATACGAAGCAGTGTGCAATATTCTATTGCCTGCATTTCCCCTCTCTCTTTCTCACTCTCTCCTACTCTAACCTCTCTCAACTGGCACCTTGGGGACTGTGTGCACTTCTTGTTGTCTCTGTCTCTGTCTCTTTTGGTTTTCACTGCTGGCTACTTCAATTTTCACTCATTTTCCATTACTTATTATTGTTGTTTTTACTTGTCTCTCTGCTCTACTAATTCTTCCTCTCTCTCTTCTTTCTCTCTCTCTTTCTTTTTGTTTCGTTGCAGTGGCCTGGTTCACGTTTGATCCCGTGTTGAGCGGCGGTGCCGGGTCGGGTTTAATCTTTAGCAAAAATAATGCCACCGTCTCCGTGGAGGGCTGGGAGCATCGTGTGGCCCTCGGCTCGGTGGGCTTCTCGCGCGGCGTCCACTATTGGGAGTTCACCATAGACAACTACACGGCGGACACGGATCCGGCATTCGGTGTGGCCCGCATCGATGTGGCGCGCAACAAAATGTTGGGTAAGTACGGAAAGGGTGGGGTAGGGTAGAGTGGGGTAGGGTAGGGTAGGGTAGGATAGAGTGGGGTAGGGTAAGGTAAGGTAGCGTTGGGTAGGGTATACTACAGTACACTACAGTATGGTAGGGAAAGGTAGTGAAGAGTAGAGAAGGATAGAGTACAGTAGAGTGAGGTAGACAACGGTAGACTAAGATAGGGTAGAGTAGAGTAGGGTATACTACGGTAGAGTAGGGAAAGGTAGTGTAGGGTAGAGTAGACTAGGGTAGGGTAGGGTAGAGTAAAATAGGGTAGACTAGGGTAGGGTATGATAAAGTAGAGTAGGGTAGACTACGGTAGGGTATGGTAGGGTATATTAGGGTAGGGATGGGTAGAGGTAGATACGTGTAGGGTATACTACGGTAGACTAGGATATGGTAAAGTAAAGTAGGGTAGAGTAGACTAGGTAAGACTAGGGAAGGGTATAATAAAGTAGAGTAGGGTAGACTTAGGTATACTAAGATAGAGTAGTGTAGGGTATGGTAAGGTAGGGTTAGGTAGAGGTAGAGTATAGTAGGGTACACTTTGGTAGACTAGGGTAGACTACGGCAGACTTCGGCAAAGCACGTTAGACTAGGGTAGGGTGGAGTAGGGTAGGGTAGAGTAGAATATAGTTAGGTAGGCTAGGCTACCCTGGGGTAGGGTTGGGAGAACCTTCCTCTCTCACTGGGTTACCATGGGCATTTGAAATTCAATTAACAATGTTGGGAAGAGAACGTAGAACTCTTTCCCACTTGGGGGATCAGGAAACCACTTGAAAAGCTTTCACAAAACTTTGCACAAAAATAAAAGAAAATCCGCATGGAGAGGAGGAAGAAGTGGAGCTGAAATCGGCACAACAAATAGATTTCTGCAGCGCCACCTAGCGTTGACAAAACGCCAATCGTATGCGCAAAGTTGCCTGCTAATAAGTAAGTGAGTGCCAGAGCAGGGAAACTTTTGCCTCAGCCAATATAATGCCTGACAACTCTGGCGAAGGCGAAGGCGAAGACGTCACTTCGATTGGTGGGCGTGACCGAAAACTTTGCCCATTTCTTTGCAAGTGTGTGTGTGTGTGGCGCGTGTGTGCGTAAAACTTTGCCAAGTTTCGGAGAACCCCAACCCGCTCCCTCTTGCTGCGCCCCTGCCCCCCTGGCGTTGCCTGCCTTAAGCCTTCAGCTAGGTGCCAACAAACAACACAAACAAAGCCGTGCGAGACGCCCGAAAGTATGCAATGGCAAATTGATTGAAAATGCCCTGGGAAGCGCAGTGGCGTAGAAGCAGAAGGGAGAAGGGGGGAGAGCTGCCTTGACAGCGCAAGAGAAAGAGACAAAAGTAATTAAAACTGCGGCACTTAAACTTGGCGCGCTTGACAAAACTTTATTTGCGGCACGCGGCCTCAAACGCAGGAAAAAGAAGCTGGAAAAACTTGCAAAACAATTTCAAAATTATTTTTAAAGCTCAGTCACGCCCCTCCCCCTCTCCCCCCACTCGACTCACGCCCCTCACGACTTACGATTCATGCGCCATTTAACACGTGTCGCAGTCTCTGTCTCTGTCTCTTTCTCTGTCTCAGTCCTTGTCTCTGTCTCAGTCCCCCAAAAGTGCTGGCTGCACTTCGCTTTACTCAAGTTCCTAAATTAAATTTTCATATGCACGAGCAGGTGGCGCCCCCCAGCGACTAACAATGGCACTAACAATGCAGTTTTGCCAAGTTCTCTTACGACTCTCGCCGTGTAAGTTCTTCCAGTTGCCATAGGTAGCGCCTGTTCCTCCTGTTGTTGTCGTTTATAGTATTTTTTTTAAGAGACAGACAGATGGTTAAAGACATTTCCCAAGTGGCAAAGAAAACAGGAAGAAAATTCTAAGGAATAAGGTAAAAAAAAGTGAGAAAAAAAAAAATATGGTTTAAGTCGGTTAGGATAAGTAGGATGTGATACTTACTATTTAAAAGCGAAAGTGAATATTGAAGATAATATGGTTTAAGTTGAGTAAATAGTTGGAAAATAAAATAAAAACGTATATCGAAAGGGTATAAGAAATCTTTTCTAATTAAGGGAATATGAAGAATTATAAAGTCGAGAGAATTAATACTGAAACTGTAGTAAGATATGTAGATTATTAAAAATCTAGAAAGTTAGATATGTGGAAAATAAAAAATCTAGAAAAATGTAGGTAAAAGTTTAATAAATTTAAATTGCCTTTAAGTTACTGTATATGTTTCCTGCAACTACTAATATAATATTTCTTTTATTTCCCATCTCATTTCAGGCAAAGATGAGAAATCCTTTGCCATGTATATCGATAGACAACGCTCGTGGTTCCAGCACAATTCCGTGCACGAGCGTCGCGTGGAGGGCGGCATCACCACGGGCAGCACCATCGGCGTGTTGTTGGATCTGGAGAGGCATACGCTGAGTTTTCTGGTCAATGAAATGCCACAGGGTTCCGTGGCATTCCGAGATCTCTATGGGGTCTTCTATCCGGCTGTCAGTATCAATCGTGGCGTTACACTGACCATGCACACGGCTCTGGATGCGCCCAAGATGGATTACTTTTAGATCGGGATTGGCATGGGTAGTGGGAGGGGGGAATAGTGAATTCTGTATATATAGCTTGGCAATTAACGACAGTTATCGGTGTCTATATAAAGATAGTTTATAACTTAACCACACACACACACACATACTTACACCTCCTATGCTTCTCTAACTGTAGTTTCGGGCAAAGTTTAGCGACATATCTACACCAATCTATTCGTATCTCTTGTATTCGCAAAATCAATGTGGAGTTTTTAAAACGCTGCTGCAATGTAGGAGAATATATATATGCATAAATATATATACGTATATATATATATCATATATGGTATTTACATATATACAATGGAAGCTAATGAACCACGTTGCATGAATCAAAAAATTATTGAAAATAATTGAAAACATTTAACGACGAAATGTAAAATACGATAAAATGGAAAAAGAGGAAAAAAATATAAAAAACCAACAGCGACAAATCCGACAACAACAAAAAAAAAAAAAAATAAAGCCAAAAATCAAGCACCGTGCAAAACACCAAAAAAAGAACCTAATAGGGGATAAAGTAATAACAACATTTAAATGCATCAATTTAAAAAATGAAAAAAAAGAAAGAAAAAATAAAAAAAATACATATATATGGTATATGAAATACTGAATCCATTAGCAATTAGTGTAGTTCTGAACTTGCATATGTGTATGTGTATGTATCTGTGTGTGTTTACGTGTCTAACGAGCACATTTTGCGTGTTAAATTTGCAAGCCAAATCTTATAAATAATAATATTATATATACGAATACGATAGAACACACACACACACACGCGACAATTCCATATATAGTGAGGCAAAAGAAAGTATCAAATCAAAAAAAAAATACCAACATGTTGGGTGTTTCAGGCGTTGCCACGCCCACAAGTTTTTTAGTTTAAAGACTGAGAGTAAAGTTTTTATTAGCTAAGAAAAGTTATTGCTTCGAAAATATATCGAAATATTGATAGAGTTATAAAGATTTTCACGCAATTCTCGATGTTAAATGTGCAAACAAGATTTAAGAACTAAGAATTATTCAAAACACACACACACACTCACACACACACAAGCTTAAAGTTGCAAGTACATAATCCAAAAAAATAAAAAAAAAAAAAAACAAAAACTAAAGAAAAGCCAAGAGTTTCGCGCTTATAAAATTCTATTCGCATTTACGGATATTTATTATTATATAATATATTATATATTTAATATTAAAATAACTTGGATTAAGTTTCGTGTAAATATTAGCGTACTACTAATTTCTAACTTCGTGTAATTACCGGGCTATCGATGTGTTTTTTGTGCAGTATAATAATGATCTATAAATAAACATATATATTATAAATACAATTACATACTATACATATATATTAATCAATATGCCATTGTGCAGGCAGACAGACAGACAGACATATGTATTGGCTAGTTTAACATGTGTAACATTTAAATTATAATTAAAAAAAAGAACTCTATTTATACTTTTCCATTTAAGTCTATTCACGAAGCGATGGCAAAACAAATTAAACTAAATTAACAATACTATGCATGTTTAATATTTATAATTGTAATAATTATTAAGCATAATAATAAATGAATGAAAATATTATGCAAAAGTGAATGAACATATTCATATGGCACCACGACACACGACACGACCCCACACATAACGAGTTTATTCATGAAGTCATATGAAAAACAAATAATAAATATTAAAAATGCATATTAAAAACTACGCTCTGAATGTGTTTTATTTTCAAGAAAGGGAAAGGGCTTGAAGCGGAAAGTGTGGGAAGGTAAAAAAAGGGGATTTTTCGTATAGAGAGTTTTATGCTTTATCCTGTTTCCCTCCTTCTATTTGCCATAATAGTTTTTTATCATGCCAAATTGATAATGACGCTTTTAATTATAATATAATATTATTATACTGATAGCAAAACATTTAAGTAAAATTCAAGAGTAATATATTTGAAATTAGATCATATTGGGATTATTATAATATCATTATAAATGCAGGCCCCTTAATTTCGTGTGTGTTTCTGCTTTATAGAGTTATTACCTCTCTTTAGCATTATATTATGGTATGGTATACTCTTTTTTCCAAATTGCTAATAAACGATTTCATTATTATGATTATAAAGTATTATTCAAATAATTGCAAAACGATTAGGGAAATAAATGGGAAACAGATTTTATTTGGGGTATTATTACCATATGTCATTAGGTTGAGCGATTCATAGACTATAAATAAATAAATAAACTATCGAAACTTGAGTCATTAATGATTAGACTATTAGAATATTAAGTCTTATCTGTCTGTCTGTCGCTGCAACAAAAATAGGGTATTTAGCAAATTGTTGGATTATTTCTAACCTCAATCAATAGAATTCTCAATCGAGTTTACCTTGAGGAATTTCTAAGTTAATCTTTAGCCAACTTGCTTAGCAAGTTGCAGCACTATAGACTACAACCTCCTCTTTCCTTTCTTTTCCTTTTCTTTCTTTTCTTTTTATTCCCTCTCTCTTTACATATTGAGGTTAGAATTCCATTTCTTTGGAATTAAACAAACAAGTTCTGTTCTAACTTTCGCCCATTAGCTAAAGACTCCGTGCAAGCGAAAGTTCATTGTGCCAATTTCGCTTTTGTAGGGGGCGTGGGCAGGGTGTGCGCATTCTTTTGCCACGTACTGTGTTTTTGTGCTGTAGATTCCTCTTGTTGCACCACTGTAGTTGCCTCTGCCGCTGCCTCTGCTGGAAAATGTGTCGTCGACAATATGTGCGACTATTTGCGTTCGTTGTTCTGCATGCCACGCCCCTTGCACACGCCTTGCGCCCCTAACAGACACTTTTATAAATTACACACTTAACTTTAGCCCGCGAATGAAACAATAACAACAACAACAACAACAGCGACGGCTTAGAAAGTTGTGTGTGTTTGTTCCCAGAGGGGGGTAGGGTGTTAAGGGGAGAGTGTGTGTGTGGTGGAGGGGGGAGGAGCAGGGGTATGCATTGTGCATGCACAAAACTTTTGCTCTAAGCGAAATTTTTAATGAGCACAGCGCAAAAACCGCCAGGCAACTTTTATTATTTTGGCTTTGCATTGTTTACCATTTCACTTGTTAGTTTTTTATTGTCTACACACACGAGCTGAGAGTGTGTGTGAATGACAGTGTGTGTGTGTGTGTGTGTGTTAGCTGTGTTTGAGTTCCCTCTTTGTGTGTGGGGAAAACGCATCAAAGTGCAATTTTTATATCCGTGTTGGCATCCATATCCAAGCTGCTGCTGCCACCGCGACACGCCTCCAGCCAGCCGGCACCACCCGCTGCCCACCTCCTGCCATGCTGAAGTGTCGGCCACATCCGTTTCCTGCGCAGCGTCCGACATGCAGCTCTGCTGCTCTGGGGCATAGGTGGCACAACAGGGGGAGGGAGAGAGAGGGTGCAGAGTACAAGCTAAGCAGCTGCCGCTCTCTTTGCAGCTTCATAAATCATAAAAACTTTCGCCGCACGTCGCCTGCTGCAGCACCCTCCCACCTAGCAGACCCCTAGTTGGCACCTCCCCCCTCCCACTGGTTACCCGCAACTTGCTCTCTAACTCGCCCAAAAAACTCTCAAACTTGTAACATCCCGAGCTGCCTGCCAACTGACGTTAAGTGTTGAGTAAATGTTTTCGCGCCTCGTTGAGTTCGCAAATTCCCCAAACGTTTTCCAGTTTTACTTCCCTCATTGCCCTCCCCCTCCGACACCCTGTACTACTTGTTACTGTTTCTGATACTTTGCTTATACATAAAATATCCATATTAATATCGACTAGCTAAAGTTGCTTATGGCATTAACTTTGACCCAGTTATTCATGAGCAAAGTTGAATAGATCGTTCCATGGGGATCCTAAGTGGAAATCAATTTATGTGGGCCCCAAAAAAGGTGACCACAGGGGAGGCTGAAGTTTTTCAATATTATGTATATTAATGGTATATGATGTGACTTGAGGTTGTTAAGTGAATAACAAGCGTAAAGAACAGTGAGTAAACCATGACCCCGCCGCAATGGTGGGCGTGGCATCCAACATTTGCAATGAACTTCCGCAGCGTATGATATACTGGAATCCACATGTCAAAATTGGTATCTCTAGCTCTTGTAATAGCTGAGATCTTTGCGTTCGTACAGACAGAAAGATAGGAAAATTAAAATTTTGATAGATGTAGCTTACAGAACCAATTGTATATAATATTTCACCTTTATCTAAATAAGATACGTGCCCAAAAACATACGAATAACAATTAAAGCCATAAGATTCTTACAGAGAGCAAGAGGAATAGAAAGTTTGGATAGAGAGAGAGTAGAAGGAGATGGAAGAGCTGGTATTCCCAAAATTCTTCTCAACCTACTACTGCTCTTTCTACTACTCCTCTTTCTCCACCTCAACCTCCACCTCCACCTCCTTCTCACTCTCCTCCACTTTCTGATCCTCCTCCTGCTGCTCCTCCTCCAGCTCATTCTCTGCCTCTTCAGCTGTGGTGGTTGTTGGTTCCGTGGTTACTCCAGTCGCATTGAACACTTCACCCGCCTCATAGCGTTGCATCACCTGCAGCATAATGGGCTGGGCACGACGCCGGCAATTGATGCCCCACAACATGTCCACGTGATTCCACTTCTTGTAGGGAAACAGATGATCCTCCACAACATTGGGCAAACGCTTGCGCAATCGCTGCACATCCTCCACTGCGGCTAAATAATCGTTTTGTGCATAATACAAGGCAACTGGCGCGGTGATCTTTTCCACAGCATATTCCGGAGGCGTGGCACGCCCATAGATGCGTTGATTCTCCTTGCCATAGTCGAATTGGGCGAAGCGATTCGAGGCCTGGAGTTGCATATAATGACGTGGTTGCTTGGTATTACAGCCCGCGGGCACCAAACCCATCAGCACCGGCAGCATGGTCTAAACGAGGAGGAAGAGGAGGAGAGGATTAGCCTTGGAAGGATATGCCTGGGATTAAGAACTTACCTTATTAAACTCCGCCGGATTCCTGCCCAGCATCTCGCCCATATAGTACAAGCACACCTGCACTGTGGAGGCGGATCGCATACACTGTTTGTATCCCAGATCTGAGTGGGGCAAAATCTCGAATTGATCGGGAAACATGCTGAGCATGGAACGACCCAAGGGCAGCAGCGGTACCTTGATGTGACCCATATACGCCACGGGTGCAATGGCGCTCATCACATGCACCTTGGCATTGTATTCGGGACGACTGGAGGCCATCACAAAGAACGTGGTGGTGCCCTGCGAGTGGCCAAAGTAGCTGAGCTTGGGGTAGCCGGTGTTGGCCAGCACTGCATCAATCATGGCCGGCAGATCGTATAGGCCAATCTCGTGCCACGAGAAGCTCCAATAGGCCTTGTCCGTGTTGGCATTCAGCTTGACGTGGCCCCTGGAGTAGCGACTGCCACGCACATTGCCCATCCAGACATCGTAGCCGGCATCGTAGAGAAAATAACCAAATCCACTGTGCGGTCCCATCATTATCCACGTGCTGGAACAGTCCAGCAGACCGTGCATGAGCAGCACAGGCTTGGCACCTGGCCTGGCAATGCGATGCATCTTCAGCAGGTAGTTATCCTCGGTGGTCACTTGATGCTCCTCCCCGGGATACTTGTACTTGCTCAGCAGTTCCAGCTGCAAAAGGGGAGAAAGGAATCAATCAGCGGGAATCACAGAACCAACTCCAACAAACCGTTGTCAGATGCGCATCTTCCAAGACGCTGGCCGGATAGTTATCTTCCAGAAATCCCGCCCAGCAACGGCCCAGCTCAAGCAGCAGGCACAACCACAGAGAACTCCACAAGCGACTCGCGTGGGGCATGGCTTGAAATCAACTGAATAATGCGAATCCCAAACCGCTTCCAGCTCACTCTCGCAACTGGTTCAATTAGTTGCGCCAGCTCCAGATCAGATCTTATCAGTTCCTCAAAGCCGGCGATCATACACAGCGCGAGCTGAGCTGTTAAGCACGACAAGTACAAGGTTCATTGGATGTGCCTAATCAGCGGGAGAGGGAGTGGGAGAGAGGGATCTCTCCCTGCAATTCGCGGCAATCAGTTGGTCAGTCAATTGAAACACATTGGAAATGGATATGAAAATGGAAATTGGAACCGAATATATAGACATGGAAAATGCGAATTCGGAATCTCGCTAATCACATCTGGAACTGTTTGCCCTGAACTGATTGAAAAATTACATTTTTAATTCACTTGCGGCCTGCACAGAGCACACTCTACTCCGGGCCTGCTCGCCTAGTCTAGTCCAGCTCTCTCCCTCAGCTTGGCAATACCCTGTAAAACTAAGCCTAAACCAACTACTATTTTGCAGGTTAACTCATTCTTCTTTTACACTGGTTCCAACTATCGGAACTAGTGTCTAGCAGAGTTGCTTGCAAATCGATAACTGCGATTATTCGATTAATGCTTCTTTTCAACTTCCTCTCTCTGCTCCCATTACTTTGCTGCTTCTACAGTCAGTTTGCCTTAGCTATCTAAGCTAGCTAACTATAGGGTATCTCGTAGTCGTCGTATTACGCCTTAGGTCGTCCCATTTCGTGACTGTTGCCCAAGCAAACATGGAAAACGCTTGCGATTCCGATTGTGTTATCGTTTTTTTTACAATTGATTGGCAAAAATTGATTTCAGCTTTTGCATAAAATACTGTATTTTGGCTTCCTTTATTTGCGCCAACTGCTGCCTGGCTGACAGGCTGACATGGCTGAACTGAATCCCGACTAGGCCCAGCACGACAGGCAGGGATCTTCCATGGGTTGCCATTGCAATGGCTGGACTGGACTGGACAGGACTGGGCAGGACTGGACAGGACTGGGGAAAGCGTTTCGACATTTGACAAATAACTTAATTCGATGCTGTCACCACATGTTGGCAACGGCAGCCGCTAACAGACAGCCTCCCCCTCCCCCTGTCTGCGTCCCGCTTGGCCACGCCTCACTTGGCTGCCATCGTTCCCGGGTTGCTGTGGATGCCCCGCCCTGCCTGCCTTTCTCCCTCCTGGCAACGTGTTAAGCCGGGGGCTACGGTGTGCTCTGTGAACTGGCGAGGAATTTAAGATCTACGATTGCCAAAGTGATTTGGTCCACTTAAAGCAAGAGCAAGGGATTTTAAAGAAACTGGAAATACTTAAGATATATCTAGGGAATAGGGAATAAGGCATATAATCTATAGGTACATAGCAATCTTTCTACCAACCTTCAGCTCCCTAGAGCTCTGAGCTCAGCTAAGTTGGAGCAGAAACTCTCGAAGACTCGAGAGATTTCTCGCGACACCTCGATGACTCAACACCTTTGGGCCGCCTGCATCTTCTGTGCCATTTACCTGGCCACTTTTGCACTTTTGACCCACTTCGAGGCATGTTAACAAATTGGCAGCCAGCCGGAATTGGGCAATTCCCTTTTGGCCATTGCCGCGACATGGCAATCAGGCCGTCACTCAGTCATCCCGCTGTCGAACTCGGCGCGTGCCGGGACAATTAGCTAGACGACGCTGCCGACGCCGCCGCTTGGAGACGTTGACCAGGTGCCAATCAGAGTGGCATCGCGGAGCGCGCAGAGAGCACGACTTGCCACACAATGTTGCACAAGCTGATCTGGCGCAGACCTTAAGTGGAGTGGAGTGAAGTGGAGTAAGCGGGGCTATTAAAACGAGACCAATCAATTGGGCAGCCCTTTAGCCATTGTTTTACTCGGTAAGGAGAGGGGGGGAGGTGGAACTGGAACTGGAACTGGGAGTCACCGCTTTCGGTCTCGTTTCGGCTTCGAGCTCGTTAGGAGTGTCTCGGAGTGTTCGAGGCAGCAGCAGCGAGCATCTGTTGTCGCCAGATTAGGATCAGCATTGTTTAGTCGCAGCATTTAGGCTGCCATTTGGCCATTAGTTGCAGCAGCTGCTCCGCCTCCTCCGCCTCCACTTACCTGTCCTCCGATTCGCCACGCACGTGACTTCTAATCACGCGCGCATAAAATTGAATGCGAAATCACAGACAACATAGGGAGGGGGAGGCCCAGAAAGGCAACCATGCCGGGAGTATAAAGGGGAACCAGTTGGGTAACTGGAGGTAGCCCATGGCGAATCAGCTGGGGAACTAGCGGAACATTAGAAGGGAACCCTAGAGGGAACTAGTGAAGCAACCCAAGGAGAAGCAGAAGGGAAGGCGAGGAAGAACTAAGAGGGGAACCAGAAGGTAACCTGAAGGGAACTAGAGAAGGAACCCGAAGTATCAACAGTGAACCTAAGGAGAACCCGAAAGTGAACCATCTTGGGAACTAGCAAAGGAACAATGAGAACACCATGAAAGAACCTGAAGGGAACTATAGAAAGAACCAAGAGAAATCAAAGAAGTAGCCAGAAACTAAAGAAGGAACCAGGAGTCAACCAGAAAGGAACCAAAAGGAAATGAAAAGGGAACCAGAATGGAACTAGAATGGAACTAAACGGGTAGCTGAAGGGAAACAGAAGGCAAACAGAAGGGAATCAGAAGGGAACCAGAAGAGAACTAGAAGGGAATTAGAAAGAAACAAGAAGAAAATCAGAAGGGAACCAGAAGGGATCCAGAAGGGAACGAGAAGGGAAACAGAAGGAAAGCAGAAGCAAAGCAGAAGGCATCCAAAAGGGAACTAATCAGGGAACCAGAAGGAGACTAAAGAAGAAACTAAGAAGGCAGTCCAAATGAATCGACTGCAAACCTAAGAAGAGCTAGCAAACTAACAAAGGGGAACCCAAGGAGAAGCAGATGGGAACCCCAAGAAGGAGAGTGAGAGGTAGCCAGACCAGACCAGACCTTGTACAATTTATAGAGGCGCTGGCCTGGTTTATAGCTTCACCAACTCTCAGTCTGTGTCTGGCTCATTATAAGCGCAACTAAATGAGGCACAAAACTAACGTATAATAAATATATTCTGTCATCCAAGTTGAAGGTAATAAATTATGCAAAACTCAAGAAGATTTGAAGAAGTAGATCTTAAGATACTTAAAGCGTATGCTATATATAATAATTAGTTTCTATAGTATAAGGTATAAGGTCTAACTAGATTTATCTTCCTTCTAGTATCTCGAGAGCATCTGCAGTTCGGTTTCGGTTTCTCGAATTTCCTCCACTTTTATTAGCAAGTGCAAAAACAGCGTCAGCTTTTGGCTTTTTTTTCGTTTCTTTTGGAAAGTTGAGACCTTGGATGGGTTCCAAAAGTTGCGACTGCTTAAACTGTTAGGCGTAGACGAACTTTATGACTTGGCCGAAGTTTGGAGGCCCCACACCCCCTCGGCTCTGCCCAAGCTTTACCCCTAACTCGCTTAGTTGCCTGGGCCAGACGCGGCTGGCTTCCTTGGTCTGCCCAATGCGCCACTTGACTTTAACCTTTTCAAGTTGTTCCTACCGTGTTACCACTTCTCCTCACCCTTCCCCCTTCCCCCCTTAGATCCCTTTGTGGCCATGTTGCCTTGTCTGCTAGCTGCGACTAGACAAGCGGGGGCAGGCACAATGCGTTTGATTCAGCGACAGCGAGCAAACTTGACTCAGGGCCAAGTGGCAGATGGGAGGGGAAGGAGGAGGAGGAGGAGGAGAGCTGAAGCAGGAACTGGACTCGTGGAGCTGGAACTGGAGCTGGAGTCGTGTTATTATGCTTTCGGGCTCGCCCATTGGCAATTACAATGCGTTTGCTCGGCCTGTCAGGCTCACTCAATGGCGGCGCTGCATGCTGCATGCCACTTGCCTGGCACTTTCTACTGCCACGCCCACACTCCCACCCCGCCCCCTCCCCATTCCCGGAAGGCTGTTGTAATTACTTTTGCCCTCGCACTGCGCAATGCGTCGCAGTTCGTCGCCGTTCAGGGTCAGCTTTAAGCAGGGCTGCCCCTCTCTCTCTCTCCTTCTCGCCCTCTCGCTCTCCCACTCGCATTTGTTGATTGCGACAAACAAACAAGAAATTAAAAAATAAATAAAAATTAATACCACAATAACAATAACATTCAAGTTAATTAATTTCAAAATTTAATTCAATTCAAAGTTGATTTAACAAACGATGAAAAATGTGAAAAACAGCATGAATTGCGAGTTTAAATCGCGCTGCTTCTGCCTCTCTCCCTCTTTATCACTACCTCTCCCTCTCTCTCTCTCTCTCTCTCTCTGCCGTCACGCTGGACTGCCTGACGTGCTGACTGCCTGTTAATATCATCGATGAGGAAGAAAATCGGGAATAATTATGCGCTTTCATTAATTACGTCATTATTTGCGTATTGTAGGGGAGCAGACAGGGAGGGCAGGCGGGACCTGTAGGGGAACCGGCTGTATCAGTGATTTTTAACGACAGCGAATGCCTTTGTCCCAGCCACAACTATGGATTCCTGATCCGAGCCAGTGGCCGCGGCATCCTGCGGTTGCCCATCGATAAAACCAAACGGAACGTGGAGTGAGAATTAAGGATTACGCGTGGCGAATTGATTAATTTATGGAACCCGAGAAGAAGTCCAACTGCGTGTGGTAATAAAAAAGAAAAAAAAACCAAATTTACACTGTGCAACATAGCAACATATCTGTCGGTTCAACCCCAACTCTGCTGCACAGTGTCACATTTCTCGCCAGCAAGATGCATCGTTATTTAATTCGATATCATTTGTTGTGTACACTGCGGCGATAAATTAATTGAATTAAGCAGCCTTTCGGCGAATACTTTATCCGTTCCCTCCCCCATTTCTCTGCCTTTCCCCACTCCCCTATACCATCTTCAGACTGGACGGGGCTAATGAACGCACGTCCCAGCTAAAGGGCTTAATTAATGTGCAATTAATTAAGATTTGATTTGTGCAATAATTACCAAGTTGATGGATGCGTTTGTTCCATCAATCAAATGAGGAATGCGGCAAAAAAAAAACTACTACAGAAAAATGTTTAACAAATCTTTTTGTAATTTATAGCGTGCATTTTATCATGGCATAGTTATTGTAAAAAGAGTTTATAGAGCAGCAAATATTATGCAGAAATTTAAGCTTCCCTTTCCCAAGACCTTAGGTTTCCTTCTTCCAACATCATTAAATTTCCTTGCGATCGATCAATAAACGTAGAATTAATTTAATATATATTGTAATATTTTCACAAAATATATCCTACATTATATTAGAATTTCTCTACCGTTTTCTTGAGCTTCTTATCAGTGGGTATGGTTCTTTATTTAACTCAATATTTCTTATTATTTCTCAATTTTTCTCTGCTTTTCTCCCGATCTTTTGTCTTTCTCCTGCTCATTCCTTTTATATTCTCAGTGTCTCATCTTTTCCTTTTCTTCATATTCTTTTCCACGCCTCTTTCTTTTTAATTACCAATCACTTTCCTTTCATCCCTCCCTCTCTCAGCTTGCCATCCCCAGCTATAACTATACTCGTATTCCCCATTAAAACCCTTCAATATCGTTATTCCCTTGTCTCTGACATAATCCTTAATTTGCCTGCCACCTCATCGAGGCAGGCACTCACTTAAGAGGTCTCCATTAAGCCCCAACATAAGTGTTCTTCCTGGGCGTGAAGCAGAGCGAAAGAGAGAGCGAGAGAGAGCGAGAGAGAGCGAGAGAGAGCAAGAAAGAAAGAAAGGAGTAAGGGAGGCAACAAAAGCTCGTGGCATGACCAAATGGCGTACCCGAATCCCATTTCATTATCAATAACACACACAGTTGCACACGCACAGGCACACTATGCACACACACACCCACACACACACTGCCACATGTGGAGCATAAATAAAAGGGGGGCTTCCAGCTGGCAAAAAATAAATGTATTTTAGTCCTTTTCATTACGATAATGAAATATTTCAAGAGCAGTTTATGTGGATTACACTTGCCTGAATGCCAGAGGCGCATGCAAAAGTAGCTCAGCCCCCACTCCTGCCCCCGCCCATGCCCCTGCCACTCCCCCATGCTGTCTATAAACATGGTGTAAAAACCCATGACAGGCGAGCACACACACAGAGAGAGTGCGAGAGAGAGGGAGGGAGAGAGAGAGGGAGGGAGGGAGAGGGAGATATGCGTGCAAAAGCCGCAACTCCAGCACGCCAAGAAAGGCAAAGGCATAATTATGGCATTATCACACACACACGCACACACACACACACACACACACACACACACACACTCACACTCACCACACTGGCGCACACTAACGATAATCAATTGAGAAATGTTTATAATGAAGTGGCGCGACCAAAGTCCTGGCACAATGCCCAGCAACAGCTCCCTCCCTCTCTCTCCCTCTCTCTCTCTCTTTCTCTCTATCTCTCCCTATAGAGTCCCTGTTTTCCTCACTCCCTCCCCCTTCGCACCCAGCCTGTTCGCTTGCTAAGCACATCATTTTGCCCATTTTCCAGCCATTTATCGCTTAGTACACACGCCTCCTCGCCCTCCCCCGTTCTCTTTGCTGTGGGCGTGGCATGCAAAAACGCCAAACCAGCAATAAACTCGTCCGCCTCAACCGCCTACGAGCTCATTGATACCCCTCCATGTGCTAAGTAAACCGTTGACCAGAGATAAACACGGCCAACACGCACCAAAACCAGCCCGACCACAGTGCCCCTGCCTCCCCTCCTCCATTCCGCCTCCCCCAACAACCCTAAGCTGTCCACTGTTCGCGCTTTCATGACAACGTCCATCATAATTCATAGAGTGCAGACCCCACCGACCACAGGGAACTCGAATAGGGAACAGGGTAGAGGGGAGAGGGAACTGAGGAGTATCTGCATCTAGAATCGAGCAGTGAATATCGCGCACAGTTAACTCGGAGTACTAGGGTCCTACGGTCCTAGGGGTCCATTGTAATGAAATTAGCATAACACGCAAGACAAACTTGCGCATTGTGCGATAATTGAGTTTAAAGTGCGATGTATAAACGCCTTGAATACCGAATACACGCAGCGAAATTACTTGAAGGTGTAGGAAAACTAAGATCTAAAGAAGTACCGTATTTGCAGGGTCTTAGAAAGTATAGTATAAAGTGTAGAGTAAGAAAATTAGAAAAAGCGTAGTTACAAAAATTAGTAAAATATCGATTATTTTCGTAATTTGCTTGCGATTTTATTTTCGATTTGAATTTTATGCTAATTACAAGTATCCTATACGATTTTAAGCAAAAAACTAATATCTAATTTTTTTAAAAAATTTCGAAATTTTTGTAAGGGGGTTGCATGGAAAAATGGCGAAAATATCGAACATCACAAATCGATCAAATTTAAATGACGAATCAATTTGGGCACAATATCGTAATTAAAAAGTCATACCCGAGCAAAATCAAATGATTTATACCAAAGTTATGAGTAATAAGGTACAAAAAAGTCAGAAAAATAATGAAAAAGGTTAAAAAATTTATGAAGAGGTTTCCCAGTCCTGAAAAATCAGTAAAATATCGATATTTTTCACAATTTCTGCCCGATTCCGCTTTGGATTCTATTTTTATGCTAATTTGGAGTATATCAATTATTTATAAGCAAAAAATCAAAATCTAATTTTTTGAAAAATTTTCGAAATTTTTGTAAGGGGGTTGCATGGAAAAATCGCAAAAATATCGAACTTCTCAAATCGATCAATTTTAAATGTATAATTAATAAAGGCACAATAAGTTGATCAAAAAGTCATACCCGAGGAAAATCTGAAGAATTCTAACAAAGTTATGAGTGACAGAAGTATTGAGGAAGGTCGAAAACTTAAGCCTCATGAAGTACCCCACATTTTCGCTGCGTGCAGTCATTGTGTATGTGAATGACTGAGTTTCTGCCACAGTTAGCCGGAAACGGGGCACAGCTTCGTGCTGTAGAGTTCGCTTAGGTTCAGGGACAACGCAGCGCAGCTCAGGTAAACTCGCATTGACACTGCCGCCACAGCAACAGCAACAGCAACTGATACTGATGTGGCAAGTGCAACTGCAACAATAACAATAAACCACTGTGGCAGCGAGGCAGAGGCAGAGGCAGAGGCAAGGGCAGAGGTCACCTCGGGCTCTCTTGCCGTTTGTAGGTGAATAGTGAATAGTGAATAGTACTCACAACTGACTACTGAGTACCTACAGCTGCAACCCTGATTTGCAACTGGAATCGTCCCCATTTCATTTATGCCAAGAGCAATTGCAGTGCCAATGTTGAGGTTCAGGCTCAGTTCTCCGCTCCAACTGGCCATAAATGAGGTGAAGCTTCCCGGCTGCAGCTGCAGTTCAAAGTGCAATAAACTTTCTAGGGGGGGAAAATCAGATTATTGTGGAAACTCTGGCAAGTTTCTGCAAAGGAAAACTTTTGTTTAAATTGCAGTCGAATTAAAGTGCAACTTGAGTTCTTAAAGCTGAACTGAACTGCAGGTAAGTTGGGTAATTAAATAGAGGAAAAATATTTGAGATTTAATTAAAGAGTAGATTAAAGTGTATAAAATAGTTCATGTAAGAAAAGCGACAGTGCCATCAAGAATTTATCATCTGGTAATATCAGATCTCTTATTGACTCTACCGAGATATATCTCGCATATCTGTTAAATTTTACCAATCGATGGATCAGCCTCTGCTGTTGGCATTATCTCGCACATTTGACTTCGTTGGCTGCACTTGGCAACCCTGTCTAAGCCAGGGTCAACACTTGGCCCCATCCAACATGGTCGCAGCTGACTGTGACAGCGAGAATCTCACGGCACAAAGCGAGCGAGCTGAGCTCAAGTCGAGAGAGTCACTTGAAGGCATTTTCTTTGCTTGTTTTTCCAGGTTCCCCCCTTATCAGCCACCCTCACCCCTTCCCTCCAGCAATGCCAGCAATGCAGCCAAGTTTTCCATTCCTTCGCTTTTTATGCTGCATTTCTTTTGTTGATTTTTTGTGTGTGCTGCTTTTCTTGTTCCATTTCTTTTGCTCCTTCAGCTTCTCCCCCTCTCTCTCTCACTCTCTCTCTGAGCGCTTTCAATTTGTGTGTACATAAATTTCAAAATGGACTTCTCGTGTTTGGAGTTGCGACAGAAAGCGATAGAGAGAGAGGGAGAGAGAGAGAGAGAAAATGGCGCTGTCCGCGAAAAAGAAATGGCGTGCGGAAACAAGTGCCCAATGGCGGCAGCAGCAACTCGTACAAGAAGAACAAGAAGAACACAACACTGGCAGATAGTGTTGCAAAAGGCAACTGCATAAATAACCAAGAAAAACAAAGGGGAAGAGAGTGGGAGAGTGAGAGGGAGAGCGAGCTATGCCAATCGAAAGTCGCGTCGCGCTTTCGTCCTTGTCGCAATGCCAAAATTTACGACTTGCACTGAAAATTTCCACGCATAAATTTCGCAAGTTAAAAAATTCCAGAAATAACAAAGTCCCTGCCCCCTCTCTATACTATATATGGTATAACTCTGGTACATTCCTTACCTCTCCCCCCATCCACACATTTGCTGCATTTGTTTTAATTGGAAAACTTAAAGCATTTTCAGCTCACAAGGCGACACAGTTTCGGGAACATCCTCTCTGAGGCGAGACGATTTGATTGTGTGGCGATTTCCGCACTCAATGGAGCGTAAAATTACAACAGCACAAGTCAGAGAAAGAGATAGGGAGAGGAGAGGGGAACATGTAAATGTTGATAACAATAAAAGAAGAAGGCAAAGTTCAAGTTAAAGTTGAATTTCATCAAAGTGTTCTGCTTCAATGCGAAGGGTGCGGAAGCTCAACGTAGCGTTTCTTCTTGAAGGCAGTTCTCACACTTTCTGCCCAGAGAGAGAGAGAGAGAGAGAGAGAGGGAGTATGGAAGAATTAGAGAGGGAGAGGCGTGCCTGAAGCGTGAAAAAGTCAATTCGATTTGAGGGCCAAAACATCACATGTAACACCATGTAGAGTGAGGGCAAGGGGGCGCTATAAAATCGAAGATAATAATCTTGTCTATAGAGCAGCCAAAATGGGAGAGTTTAAATGTAAGAAATGACAAACTTAACTTATATTTAATACAAAATAATAATACAATTCAAGATCTAAATTCCATTTAGTTCTTTAGTTCTTGCCTTGCGAATTCGATTCGTTGCAGAGTATGCTTAATAATCGATACAATTAGTTATACATATTTAGTTTTAGTATTTACTATTATATAAAATAGACTATTATGTAACTTGGGAGTGGCATAACATAGCTGAATATATATAATCTAGATGAAGTTTTCAGCAGCTTTATAAGGTTTATAGCTTTCGGGGTTAGGTATATTTACCAACTTTGTATAAGCTTGAGATGACTTAACTTGCTCTTTATAACATACTTAATATATGACATATATATAACGGTTACTGATTTTTATTGCCTCTGCAATTTGAACCAGATCATATCAAGAATTCAATTGAACCAATAAATCGATGTAATTATCGCTGGGTTTTTTTTTAAATTTTCTTAAACCATATGTAGTTGAAAGCAAATATCATTTATTTATTGGACTATCCTGAACTCGGGATAGCGCCCCCACATCGTTTGACATGCTTAATTGGTCTTTAGTGGCGATTCCAGACGTTGTAATGCTAAGCCCAGCATATGCTGCCTCACACATACATATGTGATCATTACACACACACACACACACACACACACATCTCTTTATGACCTTCTCGCAAATGATAAGAAAACTTTTTGCAGTGCGAAGCGACAAGGAAGAAGCACCCGAAGCAGCCGAAGCACATGATGTCCATGTCAAAACATATGGCATATTGCCAGGCAAAACATTTAATGGTCTGCAAAATGGCCGCTGTCGGGGCAGTGGGAGGCGGAGGAGGGGGGCGGTGTGGACATTAAAAGTTGCTTAACCTTCATTAGGCGCGTCCGATTCCAACTTGGCTCGACGAAATGAAATTTAATATGTGCTCTGTCCCTGTGTCCTCGCTCTGGCCTCGGGTTGCGCCATAAACGCGGCTGTCAGTGGAGCTTAATATCCCATTTGTGCATGTCGTAGCCGCCTGCCTGCCTGCTGTCTGCCCGCCTGCTGTCTGCCCGCTGTCTGCTGCACTGCATCCTAATGATATGCTCGAAAAAATCACGAATCACCGCAGAAGTTGGCAAACAAAGAAGGGCACAACGCCGTGTTGGACTTAATCGGCAGAGGGAGAGGGCGGGAGGGGGATAGGAGAGAAAAGCCAAACACAATTTACCCTCAGCTTGTTTCACGCTTGCCCGGCTGCCACTGTTCCCTATCTTCCTACCTCCCATTCCTTTCCATCCCTAAGCCAGCAGCTTGGCCCTGGCAAGCGTGTTAATGCGGCGACATGGCATTATCCCATTCTGCTCCCAACCAGCTGCTCCGTCTGCGCTTGATAATCAAACAAGGAAGCGGAAGTGGAGGCAAACCGGGGGAGAGGGAAGAGAGGTAGAACCAGTACAATTAGGCAGCTCTACTGCAAGTTCCAGAAAGTTTCTTCACAGCAGAGTTTCTTCTAGTTTACTCAGCAGGAATTGAGAGTCAGGAGCTATACATAAATCTATATTACGCCTTAAAGAATCAAATAAGTTTTAAATAGAAGCACTTGCAAGCTCCCAGAGAGCTCTACATAATTCTCTCTTATGTAGATTATGAAGAACTCTCTGGGAGCTACAAGTTTCTCTAGTTAGTCTTCTTAGTTTTCTTAGTCTTCTTTAGCTGCTTCTCTGATGATCTTGTCAGTCTACGCTTTCGATGACTCAGTCGCAGATTCTTCTCAAGTTCAGCCTGATTGCTCGCCCTATTGAGAGCCTGAGTAAGTTATGGAGGGATTAGTGATAGCAGCCATGATATACCCTACTCAATCATACCTCTAGAGCCTGTTCACGTTGCTGCCGCTGCAGTTCCCTAACCTGCTCCACACGTGCTCGCATATGGATGATCTTCTGATCCGTCTCCTCGTAGTCCAGTCGAGCCTTGACCAGTTGAGACTTAGTCAATTGTATCCTATCGTCCCAGTAGACACTCTCCTCGTTCAGTTTCTTTGTGAACTCAGCCAGACGTCTCTCATAGTTCTGTTGGAAATGGATCAGTGAGATTAGATAACGATAGCAAAGGGATCGATTAACATACTTCGATGGTCATCTTGTATATGCAGGAGGATTGAAAATTGGTCTGCTCATGATCGAGCATGAGTTGTCGCAGATTCTTGATCTGTTTCTTCAGCTGCAGCACCGGCACATTGTCCTTGTGCTCCTCCATTTCGACAATGCTGTGATAGTAATCGCGCACATATCTCCATTCCATGGGCATACGGATGAGCGCCTCCCGGGATACGTGAGAGCATTCGCTGATTTTATTTTTCATTTTGCGACATTCCAAGGCATTGGCCACGTCACGTGCCAGATCCTCGATCGTTTGGAATTTCTTCAGAGACATAATCAGCATTTTGTCCATCTCATCGCCAATGTTGAGCAGTTGCTCCTGATCCCAGACAATTGTTTTCAACTGATTGTGATTCTTCTCATCGTGCATTTCCATTTGGAAGTATCGAAAGTAATGTTGCATTTCATGCAGATCCTTACTGAATTTCACCCAGTCGAGCAGGTTCTCCGAATAGTTACGCATGAGGACATCAAGATACACAGGGTCGTTCAGTTTGCAGCGATTGAAAAACGCCTCCATGGACCATTTGAATATGCCATGCTGCAAGTCTATCACATCCATGTTAACCCATTCCAGCGAAATGCTGTGCATGGCGCCCAGCCGCTCGATGACGCGTGTGAAGAGATAGGACAGCGAGGAGAGTTTCATCGACTCGAGCAGCTCCTTGTAGTGATCCCTTCGTCCGGTCATCACACTGAAATGCCTGGGATCTGCATACCATGATTTAAATTTTTCCAATTTCCGTGTTGTCCTCAATATGCGTCGGGCATTCTCCAGAAAGTGACCCAACGACATTCTATTACTGAAACGTGTTATCTCTTCCTCAACATCCGATTCCTTATCCTCACTATCATCGAATTCCATACCATCGAATAACTGACGCAAGAACTCATCGCGACACTGCGTCTCTGCCCCAGTGCCATCGATTGGCATTATCATCTCGTAGCGTCGCTCAAACTCCTCCATCTTATGGGTCTGTCGACGCTCCTCCCTAGTGGGACTTATGTCAATCACCACAGTTGCCATCCTAATGTTACGTTTAAAAGACAAACAACTCGGGAACCAAAACAAAAAGAAAAAAAAAAAAAACACAAAAAATAAATGTCTTTAAGAATAAAGTATATATATTTATTATATATATATTTATTAAGAGAGAGATTGGAACGAACACTGAAAGTAAAATCATTGCAAGGTAGCATGGGATATCCAAAGATATCTCTTAGTCATTAGAACATATACGATTCAAAGGTATTATACAAGTATATCAAACTCTATATATATACAGTAATGTATTCCTTCAAGCCTTATGCAAGCATCCATTATGTATGCCTTATATAAAGTCTGTGAAATTTGGCTTGGTAATTGGAAAACAATTTGTAATGGTTTCAACAAGCAAATCTCATTGGATACACCCTACCTTACGGCCTGGCTGGCTGGCTATATAAGGCTCAACTGATTATGACCTGGCAGAGAGTTGAGGCGGCCTGGAGATGGGTCCATACTACTGTATCTCTCTGTTAGCCCTCTGTGGCATCGGAGTATTGGCTCAGAGTCATATACCGCAAAGGATATGCGAAAACAAGCTAAAGATCCTAACCCAGCAAAGGTTAAGTATTCAAAAGTTAGTTACAAAACAGGAGAAATCCGTGCAGTGGCTGGAATCTGTCTGTCATATGCAATTGCCAAAGTCAACGGAATCACCGGAGGATATAGATCCGACTCCAACACCAACACCAAAAGCAACTACACCACCTACAGCGGACATATATACGACACAATATCCTCCAAATGACGATAATTCGTATCCAAATCAAACTAAATGGCCAACACCCCCAACACGTCCAACTCCACCAACATGGCCAACTCCACCAACTCCATGGCCAACTCGGGGATATGAACCTACAAGGTCAACAGTTCCAACTGGTTATCCAACATATTCAACAACAGATAAGCCATATGAACCTACATGGCCAACATATCTTCCAACACGTCCAACAACTTCACCACCAAGAACTAATAGGCCCCCTCAATTAATAGATATAAATGTTATACATTCTTTTGAATCGATATTTGAGATCGAGTCGGATGCCTTAAAGACAACAGTACGTACAGCTTCTGCCCTTTTCTATTTTGATTTGTTTATTATTTTTGATATTACCAATAGGTGGAACTGATAGCCAAATATGGTTATCCCTCAGAGACGCACTATGTGACAACTGGCGATTCGTATATACTTACACTGCATCGTATACCCCGGCCGGGAGCACAGCCAATTCTCTTGGTGCATGGCCTTATGTCCAGCTCGGCGAGTTGGGTACAGATGGGTCCAAGCGATGGCTTGGCATTCCTGCTGTTCCAACAAGGTTTCGATGTCTGGATGTTGAATACACGTGGCAATATCTACTCCAAGGGCCACCAGCAGCCCGATATCAAGGCATCCGAGTATTGGAAATTCACCTTCCACGAGATTGGCATCTATGATCTGCCCAATACAATTGATCTGATCCTATCGATATCCAAGCAGCCGCAGCTCCAGTACATTGGACACTCGCAAGGAAGCACTGCCTTCTTTGTGATGTGCAGCGAATTGCCACATTATAATGGCAAGGTTGCCCTCATGCAGGCCTTATCGCCCACGGTCTACTTGCAGAACACCGTGAGTCCAGTCCTTAGGTATCTGAGTCTCTTCAAGGGCGAGTTTTCGGTCCTGCTCAATATACTGGGCGGCTTTGAGATCTCAAGAGACAACACTCTGATCTCACAGTTCCGTGATCATATCTGCAGTGCAAGTTATGTGAGCAGCAAGATCTGTGAGATCTTTGACTTTGTGCTAGCCGGTTTTGGTTGGAATCAGTTCAATGCGGTGAGTAATCCTTAAGCTTTTCACAATTTCCCACTTGGATTTCATTTCTCTCTCTCTCTCTCTCTTCTTTTCGATGCAGACTCTCACGCCACTGGTGGCTGGTCATGCCTCGCAGGGTGCCTCAACCCTACAGATCTATCATTATGCCCAGCTTATAAACGGATTGGATTTCCGGCGCTACGACAAGGGATTCCTGCTCAATCGTATTGAATACAAAACTTCGGAACCGCCAACCTACAATTTAACAAATATCAATTGCAAGGTTGCACTGCATCATTCCCAGGACGATTGGCTCTCCCACACCTCAGACATTGAGCATTTGGGTTACCGTTTGCCCAATGTCCTCTATACCAGGCGGATCACGGGCTTCAGTCACTATGATTATCTAATCTCAAAGAATGTCCGAACTCTCTATGCCGATGTGCTCAATCAATGCCAGAGGCAACGGTATGTGGCCAACTATTGGGTTTCCTACGAGCTACACCTATAGAATATATATATATATATATATATACATATATATAATATGTCCATGTAATTAAATAATTAAACTGGTGGAGGGTTCACAATAAAATCATAAATTCAATTAAATTAAAATTTCATTTTCTTTTAAATAATTTGTTTTTTTGATATAGCAAAAAGTGAAATGTAGAGGGTTTTTTTGTATTTTCTTTCCGTTATACAACGCTGTGAAATTTAAAATTTTTTTATGCTACCTTAGTGCATTAGCTACACCCTGGTTACGACAGTCGGTAAGTTGCCGTACATGGTACGGAGTAAAGTATAATTTATATAATAATTATTTTATTTACAGTTAATATTTATAATAGTATTTTTTTTTTGAATAGTAGCTTGCAAAGTTTTTGAAACGGTTTTTTACAGGGTATCCCGCAAAATTAATTATATGAAATCTCAAGGCATCTGAGGAGGTACCTTTTGCTACCTCATTAGTAAGATCTCTTAGAGTACCTCACAGGGTTTCCTTCAAGTTTACTAACTAAATACATCACAAGTGGCATTTTACAGGGTATACCGCAATTAATTTCACAGGGTGCATCACAAGGTAACTTACTTGTATTTTTACAGAGTGAAAAGGAGCAAGGTTTCGCTCCAGGCACTCACAGGGTGCCCCACACGGTGCCCCGTCTCTCGCGGAATCTTTCTGCTGCTCGTTTCTTTTCGCGAAATCAATGCAAATGACAATTTACGCAATTCGCATATATCGAATGAAATGGGGAATGGGGAAGTCAAGGCGTGCTGGGGATGGGATGCTTTATAAATTTCATATGCCCCATGGCATATTTACATGCCGCAAGCCCAACGATTTTAAATGAAGTTTGCAATGGAAATGGCGAGAAAAGTGAAGGACAACAGCGGCACAAGGACGTTGCACGTGCGTGTGTGTGTGTGTGCGAGTGTGTGTGTGTGTGTGTGTGACACAATTCGAGATGCCACCCCAGGCAGACGCGACAATGGCGTCAACGGAAGCGGAAGCGTAAAATGTGAAAAATGTGCAGGGCTGGCGAACAAAACAGTTGAACGTAATGAAAGAGAAGGAGAAGAAGAAAGATGGCGGAGGGAGGAGGGAGGAGATGGCAAGATGGCGCTTAACAGCTGGCACGTACGCGCTGCCACGCCCCCACACAAGTGCCGCAGGGCAAACAATTTGGTGTGCACACACGCACACACACACTCTCCCACGCACACACACATGTAGGCTTCAGTCTGATTCCGATGGGGGGGACTAACAACGTCATGGAGGATTGCCCGCCATAAGCCCCCAAATGCCTCAAGGCGTACGTGTGTTATTTAATGCTTATCTTTATCCTTTTCCCATTAGAGTTATTGATGTTGGCAGTCTCACTGTGCTCACCTGGCACACTGCATCCATAAACCTGGCCGGCAGCTCATCCCTGACAATTGATGCCACGCAGCAGCAAAATCACGCGCTAAACATTATTTTAATGCCGCCGGCAGTCGAAGGTATCATCTATCTGAAGGTATCGTACCCGGTTTGCCGGAAATATTTAAAGCTTCTTCGTCTCATTGCTGTATTTCCGTTTACTCAGCTGCCTCTCCTGCCTCCCCCTCCCACACTTCCCACTTCCCACTCTGGGCTGACAGTTATAAATGCTGAACTTGGCAGCAGGCAACGGCAGAGACGGCGACCTTGAAGGAAGCCGCTCGAATTGAAATCCTGGTAAATTATGGCAAATAGATCCTAAGCTCAGGTCGATGGTTCACAGATAAAATGGCGACATATAAGCGAAGCTTCAGAGATTCCATGAGCAAAATGTCAACAATTTAAGCAGAGCGAAACCTGCTGTCAACCGAGGTGACAATGAAAGCGAGAGAGAGAGAGAGAGAGAGACACAGAGAAACAGAAAGAGAGAGAGAGAGATACCTAAAAGCTAGAAAAAATAAAAAAAAAAAGTTGGAATATGCTAGGAATTTTGTGGAAGTAAGGCCTGCAATTGGGGCCTATTTTAATATATAATAATGTAATCTTTAAATAAATACAGATGCTTTATAGGATTTGCTATTCCAATATTAACTATACATTATAATATTTGATAGACATTTTCCTTGTGCTTCTGCATGTGATTTGGTTGTGTTTTCGGCTCCTGATGGTTTGAACTTATGCGTTTACTCTAACCATTGAATCCACCCTGTCCTCCAGGACCTCAGAATGAACCCGGTCCTCCGAAGCCACCCTGTCCTCCAGGACCTCCGTAGCCACCTTGTCCTCCGAAGCCACCCTGTCCTCCAGGACCTCCAAAGCCACCCTGTCCTCCAGGACCTCCGAAGCCACCCTGTCCTCCAGGACCTCCGAATCCGCCTTGTCCGCCAAATCCACCCTGTCCTCCAGGACCTCCAAATCCGCCTTGTCCGCCAAATCCACCCTGTCCTCCGAAGCCACCCTGTCCTCCAGGACCTCCGAAGCCACCTTGTCCTCCGAATTGAGGCATAGCTGCGGCAACGGTCACCAGCAGAGCGAGAGCGATGATAAGTTTCATAGTTAAGCTTCGAATAGTTTACACACAAACTGAACTGAATCGATCGATGAGCACACCCGGCCTTATATAGCACCAGAGTGCCAGACTGAACTCAGACAAACTAGATTATGCCGCTCGCTGATTATGCGATTCACCAAGTTTAATATAAAACTAAATTTTTTACATAGAACAACAAAAAACAGAGGGCAGCGAAACTATGGGGAATCTGATCTCACATAATTAGAAAGATAGAAAAAGAAAAAAACAAGAACAACAAAATGGGAATTTCCGGATTAATTTGAAACTTTCGCTTTAAAGATTTGAGACAATCGTCTAGGGGCAAGGGGGCTGGGCCTCAAGCCAGACTGCCAGACAGACAGGCCGCCGGATCCGAGGGGTGAGGGGGAGGTGTGCGGGGGATAGGTCAAAGATGTCAGACAGACAGACAGATTATAATCATATGCAGTGCAAATAAAAAACAATACACAAACTAAACATAACAGAATTGTTTTCTAAAATTATTTGGGCTTATCAATGTTTGATGTAAACAAGCAAAGTAGAGAGAGAGAGAGAGAGAACACTCGACTGCTTAATACCCTAGAAATAATTACGAAATAAATAAATATATATATATATATATAAATATATAATAGTTTAAACTTGCAAATATTATATTTATGTAAAAAAGAAGAGCTGAAGTTGGGTAGATACTCGGATAAGATAATCATATATATAACAGAGCTGAAGTTGGGTAGATAAGCAGCTAAGATAATCACTGATATACCCTATATCAGGCAGCGTATGAGAACAATGAAACGGATGCTAAACCTGTTACGAAAGAATCGCTTAGCATTTGCTTAAACCTCAAAAAAAAGAAGAAAGATATAGTAAACAAAATTCCCAATAATATATATTTTTTTTGTAGCTAGTAAGGTCACACATGTCGATAGAGTAGTACTCCATAGATATAGGAGGGCAGAGAGCACGTGGCAACCCTTTGATGGTTATCGATAGGCGGCGATGCGGTTTGCAAATACGAATCGAATCTCGGATGGCTTTGACATATCCATCCATCGCGAGACGGTGTTTTTTTTTTTCGTCTTTCCATTATGTATTTTTCGATTGGTGACGAAACTTTTCACACATTTTAAACACCAATTTCCAACAAATTCAAATGTATTGTTAAATGTTGAGCGGTCGAACCAATTCACGCGGCCCCAAGTGTATAGAAACCATACCGATTCGACGACCAAGCGAGTACTCTATAATCTATGTGAAGCATCGCCCAGGCCCAGGCGGAGCAGCGACACAAATTTAAAAAGCGAACCGAAACAAGCAACGCAATCAGAGGAACAGAGGGAGCAGAGGGAGCAGCTGAAGCTGAAGCAGGAGCAGCTCAAGCATGCTGCAGCATGCCCACAAGTATCAGGTGAGTCCGCGACCACCGTTGGTGCACGAGCGGATCGCGCTGCAGTGCGCCAAGAATATTAGCAAACAGGCCGCTGCGCTGCCCAAACCGCGCACCCGAACGGGTCATCTGCCGGTGCTGGTGGAGCTGCGCTGTCCCGAGGAGGATATCATTTATCGCTACCAGGTGAATCTGCCGTCCAGCTACGTGGATCGCGAACGTCGCCAAATGAATTCGGATCAGGCCAAGGCGCTGAGTCAGCAGCTCAAGCTGCCCTGCCTGCTGCACGGAACTGGAACTGGAGCTGGAGAAGGTGTTGATGTGGATGCTGGTGTTGGTGTTGGTGCTGGAGCAATACGCAGGTCGTTGCTGGATGCCGGAGCAGCAGCATTGGCGGCAGACAGCAGCAGCTGTGCTGTGGTGGCAACAACTGCGTCGGAGGCACCACAGGCACCACAGCTGGTCATGATTCAGGAGGCTGTGCATGTGGTGCAACAACGCTACAAGCAGGGCAGATCCAAGGAGGCCATCTCCTCGTTCCACAATTTGGCCTATGCCTGTGGCGCATCGAATATAACGCGTGATCATTTTATGGCCACGCTGCACGAGGAGGGGCAGGCGAATTCGTTGGACTGCACTATGCTCTGGCCAGTTGAGGAGGAGGAGGAGCAGGTGGAAGAGGAGCAGCAGCAGCATCAAAAGCAGCAGCAGCAGCATCATCTGTACGGCGCCTGTGAGGAGCTGCCTCGTGCTCAGCTTGAGAAGATTCTCGACGTGCAGCAGGTTCATCTTGAGAGCCACAGGAAGCAGCAGCTGCAACCTCTCAATGGATTCAAGTTGCAGTACAGTCGGCAGAGCAACTATATGAAGCAGCAGCAGCATCAGCTACGAAAGCAACAGCAGCAGCAGCAGCAGCAACAACAGCAGCAGCAGCAGCAATGGCAACAACAGCAGCAGCAGCAGCAGCAGCTGCAGCAATGGCAACAGCAATGCCAGCAGCAACACCAGCAGCAGCAGCAGCAACATCAGCAGCTTCAGCAGCAGCAGCAATGGCATCAGCAGCAGCAACAGCAACAACAGCAGCAACAACAGCAGCAGCAGCGACAATTGTTGCCGGCCACAAAGAGCGTGACGTCACAGCTGCAGCTGCAGCTGCCCAATGGCTACAGGCTGCCCCGCAAGCCCGCCAGGATTGTGCATCTGTGCAGCAACAACAACAGCAACCACAACAGCAACATCAGCTACAACAGCAACAGCAACGACAACAAGCTGATGATGTACCCACAGAAGCCAACGGAATCGATGTACAACTTCGATCTGCCACAGCAGCAGCAACAGCAGCAGCAGTGCAACCTCGCTCTGGCCAGTGTTGCCAGCACTGCATTGGTGCCAAGTGGCAACATTGTGGCGCCATCTATGTACAAACATTTGAATCACGAACGTGTGGCCTATTGCGATCCACGCATTAAGCGATCTGAACTCCATGAACGCCATGAATCGCATCATGCACCACCAGCAGCAGCAGCACCACCACCCCCCGCTTGCCTGCAGCTCAGCCGCATGGACAACTTGCAATCGATCTATGCGCATCTGCCACGCGTGCGCGACTACAGTAAGGCTCTGGATCTGCAGCGTGAGCTGCATCAGCGCCAGAAACTGGAGCTCGATCTGGAGTGTCAGAAACTGTTCGAGCATCAGAAATTTCAGCGCATGTTTACGGGTGAGTAGAGGGGGTAACCCTATAGATGGTACGATTGTGGGAAGCACTAGATTGTATTCTTGTTGAATATCTTACTTTAGATAAATGTCAGTTGCAGAGAATTGTGTTTAGCACAGTCTATCTTTTAGTTCTGTGTAGACTGGGAGTTTTTTTGTCTGCACAACAAATTTGATAACGATAGTTCTCATAGTTCCGGAGTTCTTTATATTTTTATATAACCTTTTCTTGATATTTATTAAGTTATTCGCTTAACCAGTTTGATATCAATAGTTCCTTTAACTAATCCCATTGATTATAGATATCAATGATCTCTTTAAACTTTAAAAAAGGAGTCTGCTTAGGGAAGATATGATCCTTAGCTCTTGTTGCTTCAGAGATCTGCAGCTTACCCTTTCTTCCTCAGTCTGATTGATCTGAGACTATAGGAATTCAGATACCATGTTCCAAATTAAATATAAGGAATATAATAATTATGCAATAATAAAATAAATATAAAATAAATAAAAAATAAATATAAAATAAATATAAAATAACAATAAAATAAATATTAAATAAAAATAAAATAAATAAAAAGTAAATATAAAATAAATACAAAATAAATATAAAATAAATATAAAATAAATATAAAATAAAATAAATATAAAATAAATATAAATTAAATATAAAATAAATATAAAATAAAAATACAATACAATTTAAAATAAAATATATTGATATATCCCTCTCCCCCTCGCAGATACCCTGGAGACGCCGCAAGTGCCGTCCGAGCTGCAATCGATGTTCCTGTGGGAATGCTGCCATCTCTGTCACACCGTGATGCGAACCATGCGGAATGCACTGGATCATTATTTATCCCGCACGCATCTGCGTCGCGTTGACTCCTGGCTAATCCGCTATAGCTTCGTGAAGGGCAACTTGTCGGAGGATATGCTGCGGCATTTACGCACCTCTGGGCCGGCGGTGCTGCACTGTGATCTATGCGATCTCAAGTTGACCTCAGTGATTCATGCCCGACAACATTTCTATGGGCGACGGCATCGTCTGGTCGAGCGGCACATTAGTAAACCCAACGGGGAGGGTTACTACGACAAGTCCGGGCATTGGGTGCGAACCAACAACAAGTGGTTGATGTGCAAGCTCTGCGATGTGATTGTCACCTCCGAATCTCAGTTGGCCATTCACATGTCCGGGGTGCGTCATCGCAAGCGGGAACGTTCGACGACGGGTACAGGCACAGTGGCGGAACCCTTCGATGGCAGCCATTTGTATCGCATCCATGCCAACGGTTCGCTGGCCCCACTCAACCCATTGGGTTTCTACATGTACGATGGCTATGTGAAGCAGGATGTGCGCAAACTGATCGATCTGAATGCCGCCTACTATTGCGAGGTATGCAACATTACGCTCAATCATCTCAAGTCGGTGAAACAGCACGAGGAGGGGCGTCTGCATAGGAAACGGCTTGCCTATCATAGTAATTAGATCAACAGATGTTAGGCTCCTCCCCCTCAAACAGAGACAGCGAGTGTGAAAGAGAGAGAGAGGAGGGGGAGAGAGAGAGCTTTCCGTAACGGGCCGTGTATGCGCTATGCCGTATTATTAGCAATTTATTTTTGAACTATATATCTTTTTCATACGTTGTATCATATCATAGTAATCCGTATAATATATATATATGTGTGTACCATGTGCGCATATATATATACGTATTGTATAACTCGCAGCAGCGAGAAATGTGTATTTTGTGAAAGAAGTGAATAAAACAGACATCATATGTTATACACAGTAAGCGGGAATTCTGCTTGATTTGGCCGTAGAGAAGGGTAGATTAGTTCTGCAACAAAATATTTTCAAAATATATCTCCAAAGACCAAAAAAACAGCGGATTGTAAATACATTTCTGAGCAATTTTAAAATTAAATTTGTTAAAAAATACTGTTGCATACTTTTGTGCTGTCGCAGTTAAATTAATTAGTCAAGCGATATACAAAACTGTTGCATACTTTTGTGCTGCCAACTTAAGTCACATTAAAATGTTGCTAAGCCTTTCAACATGTTGCCAAGTGCTGCCAGAGCTGAATTTCCGCTTTTTGCAGGCATTTTTCTTTTAAATCTCTGCTGGCAACCCTGGACTGAGGTTGCCAAGGATTACAAATCACTTGGCCGCATTTTGAATATGCCAGCTATGCATGTTTAACCGACCACACTCATTTGCCCATTAAAACTTCTAACTCTTTCGCTGGCTCTGCTCCGATTAATGAGGCGCAAAGTTGTCTGCCAGCTATGTGTGCGAGTGTGTGTGTGTGTGTGTGTGTGTGTGTGATCTGTCTGCCTTCTTTGCTTTTAATTGCTTTGCCTGCTTATGCAGCAACACGTTGTCCATGCTCGGGCAGGAGTCGCTCTGCCCGTCCAGACGAAAAGCGCATAAAATGTGTCCAGGAATCGTCGTCGTCGTCGCCATGCGAAAAGGACCATAAAAACAGAATTATCGCTGTGTAAATATCACAAGTGCCCCCCGCCTCCCATTCCAATCCCATCCCCCCAACCCAGCCCAGCCCGTTGTCAGTCAGGCTGGCAGGCAGTGCGCGGTGTCTAGACAAAACATGGCATTAAATAAATAAATAAATCGCAGCAGAGTACACACACACACACACACACACTAAGGCACACACACACACATACTAGTACACTCACACACACAGTCAGCCATGTCAGCGCATCGTGAAACCGCACAACGGAAGCGAATCGAACAATTTATGGGCGAATTTCAATGCGAGTGTGAAGAAAAAATTGTTGCACATTTCGTCCTCCTCCCCCCCTCCCGATGAAGGTCAATAGCAGCTGCCGCCCAATAGGATGGGGGGTGGCGTGTGAAATTGTAGGCGTGGCCGAGCCCAGCCTAGCAGCAGTTGGCATATGTGCCATGTGGCATATAGTAGTCATGCATCCATATATGTACAGAGATATCTGTTTATCTGCCTGCCTGCCCGACTGTCTGGCTAGCTGGCTGTCTCTCTGCAGCTCGAGAGAGAGACGAGCTGGGATCGAGGTTGGACGTGGTTGAGGGGGCAGCGGTGGCGGGTCAAAACATGTTTTCGCATAAATTAAACTTCTTATCTGCTGTAAAACATTTGACGCCATTGTTGCAGTTGCTGCTGCACAGTCAGGAAATGTATAAACAGGCAACAACAATAACAATAAAGGAGCAGCCAGAGAAAGAGATAGGAGAGAGAGAGGGAGAGAGAGAGCGAGAGAGAGGGAGGGAGAATGTCGCAAAATAAATAAATAGGAGGGAAATGACAGTTTATCGATGATATAGTTAATGATATACCCATTGCTGGCGACTGTGAACCGACTGCATCCATGGCAAGCGGATGCTGCTGTCGACCAGGCGAGGCGACTCCTTGCCGCGCCACATGTCGCACATCAGTGGAGCATGAAAGCGAGGGGGAGGTAGGGAGGGGGCAAGACTGCAAGGCATTCACAGTGCAATTTTAAAAAGTACTTTTAAAATATAAAAGCTCGTTGCCCGGGATTAAGGGATAACACTTAAATGAGTGAGTGTTAATTGAAATTGAAATCGGCTTACAAATATTTCATATATTTGTATGAGTTGCATAACTTAAATGTAGAGAAAACTCTGCTGCTGTTCTTTCTCATAATTTCCTGATAATAATAATAATTCGGCATGTATTCTTAGTTCGCTTTAAAGATTAAGGCTAACAAGCAAAGGAATAATTCATTAATCTAAATAGAAACTTTATTCACAATATTAAGGCTTTTCTTAAGTGCAAATTATAGATTTTAATATACATTCTATATTATAATATAGAATTAAAGCTACAAGCTATATATTTGCGTGTAAAATTTAATGTGCTTTCAAATAATTTACCTAGGAAAAACTTATTGATTAGAGCAATCGCTTTACTGCTAAAAAAAACAAAATAAATTCAGCAGTTTTTTTTTTAAATATCTATAAAGCACATTTAAGCAAGTATAATATCTAATATATATATTATTGCTTCTAAAGCTCTCAAGCTCTTCTACACATGCAAGACTATATGGAATATATGCAGGAGCTTTAATGCGCTTTTAAAGCTCACACTTGAGCTCAGTATATAAAAGTCAACATCTTTCTATAATATATTTTAATAACTTAAAGTATTATATTTTCTGTAGAATGTTTATAAAGTAAATTAAAGCAAAGTACATATGGTAACGATATTCCACTTTACACTTAAGCTTTTTATGAGTCCTTTGGGACTCTGCATCTATAATTCATTCTTAAAGTGATTGCAATATTTCACTCCCTTTCTTTCAACTAATTTAATGTTTAAGTATCTGCGATGTATATTATGCTGAACTCCAACCCAGTGTGGTGGAAATATGAATACTGTATTTCTATATTGGGCCACATTGGCCCTCTACCTGCGCTGCGTTTTGCTTACAACTGTGCAAACAAATTAATTATGCAACTGTGCGGACATTTTGCCAGTTCCATCACCATCACCTGACCCGGGTTGACCCTGCAATAAAATTGCTTTTTAGCTGCGGCCAAAATGGTCGCTGGACGCGCTCAGGCCGAAGAAAATTTATGCGCGGCGAACACACACAACGAAAACAGAATCCTCCACAGGCAACGAGCACAGTGCCCCAAGGCACAGGCTCATTTGCATCAAAGGGTAGGAGCAAGAGAGAGAGAGAGAGCGAGGTGGAAAGAGACAAATGCAGCGCGCATTTGTGAAAGTAATTAACATAATTTTGGCACAACATTCACTCAGCCATAATTTTCAGCTAATTTTCGTATAACTTTTTGTGGTGCTATTAATGTGGCTCACTGACTGCCCCCGTCCCTGCCCCCAACCCTGCCCCCCGCCTGTATAATGATAATAATTTCTATCTGTTTCTTGCTTTCCGAATACTTCAGTTTATGACGTATTATGTGATCTCGAAACGGGGCTCGCTGCCATTGCTCGCTGTCAGCTGTCAAAAAACTTGTCTAATAAACATTTCTTTTTTTTTTCACTCTCACTCGCCCGACGTGTTTATAGCACTCGTACCATAATACTATATATATATAGATATATATGTGCATGGTATAATCATATTTATATGCCATATGATATTGGGCATTCGCACGGGGTGTGTGTATGTGTGTGTGTGTGAGTGTTTTGGCACACGGTCTGGGAAGCGTGTGAATCGCTTTGCATTTGTGCCGCATTTTGTGGCATATTATGCAATTGGCCAAAAGGCTTTTAGCCTTTTAATTGTTACGTCTTAACTGATAACTTGTTATTGTTATTGTCACTGCCATTGTTGTCTTTTTATTTTTTGTGTATGTCACCCGAACGTGCCCGGGTTGCCAAAGTGCGTGAAGAGTTGCGCATTAAAAATGGTTAACAACAATTTTCGGCGACAACTGGAAAGCGTCGTTTTGAAGCGGTTATGGCCATAAGATTCTGGCCAACAGCAGCGGGTCAAATAGATAAATAAACTTGCTAAGCAGAGACGAACTAGTTTCGGCATGTTATGTGGCTGCACAAGTAGTTAATGAGGTCAAAAGATATATATTCTTAAACGAAAGGATGAAATGTGACGATGTGATTCATAAATAATGCTGTTTTTAGGTTTTTTTTAAGATTTTTGCGGCTCGTAAAAAAGTAAAGCGTATTTTATATAATCTATAGAAACTCTAGAAAAGTCATCAAATATATGCATATATATTCTTGAAGAAAAATATGAAATAAGACGATTTTCACTCAAGCTGAGCTACTACTTATTGTTGATTATCGGTTATTTTAGGAAAATTTTTGGCGATTAAGGGAAGAGCTAATGCAGTTTAAAGATGATCTATATTAATGTAAAATCTTAAAGAAATTATGGGGTATATAAAGAATTAATATAGACACGAAAGCTCAGCTCATAAGGTTAAACAGCTTAAGAAAATAAGTTAGACTAGAAGACCACTTATAAGGCAGTTGCATTGACGTTTAATTCTCCAAAAATAAGCCCCTTTTATATCCATTTTGTATTCATAAAGATTCCCAAATACTTAAAGCTTAAATGTCAAAATTAAAATCTCATTATGCGAGCAGCTTAAGCTGGGATTGCCAACCAATTGGGGCACATTAACCTTGTGGCACACACACACACACACACACACAGACACACACTACGATTGGCAAATCGCATCCATCATTGCGTCTATTACAGAGACTTCCCCCTCCTCCCTGGTGGGCAGGGGAGAGAAGAGGGCAGAGGTTTCTCCCACCAATTTGTGCTGCGTCATCGAAGGCAGCCGAAGATGATGTTGATTAGAATTTGCGGTTGAGTAAATAACAAGAAAAAAAAAAGAGAGAACAAACATAAACATAACGGGCAACAGGCCCAACGGGACCAACAACAAGTGTGGCAGAAAAACAGACCATGGGGATATGTGTCAATCGCACGAATCGAAGCAACAACAACAACATCAGCAGCAGCAACACAAGCAGCAGCAACAACAGCAGCAACAAGACACACACGAAACTGGCTTGAAAAATGTGTTTAATGTTTTGCTTACGGTGCAACAAATGTAAACAGGAACAGAGCGTGCCACAAGCAACAACAGCAGCAGCAACAACAACAACAGCAACCACAACAGCAGCAACTACAACAACAACAGCAACAACAACAGCAACAGCTACAAAGCCAACAACACGCAACGCCTCCATGACACATTTACCAACATTTTGTTGCTGCCTTTTGAATGACAAATCTCGCACAGCATTTGCTGTTGCTGCTGTTGTTGTTGTTGTTGTCGCTGTTGTTGTGGCAAACCCCAATCGCAATGTTGTCGCTGCTGCTGCTGCTGTTGTTGTTGTTGTTGTCATTGTTGCTGTTGCATAGAAAACCAAATACATAAACAACGCCACCGGCAACGTCGCGCCAAAAAAATGTTGCATGAAATATGCATAGAGCTGGCAGAGACTGATTTAATACTCTAACTGGCAAAGCTATAGCATATTATAATCATATAAATTTTATATGCATAATATATTATATTATGTATAGAAAAAAAGAGCTCTTAAAAAGTATAAGCATATAAAAAAATAAGATATTCGGTTTAAACTTAAATTAAAACAATTTTATGGCAATAATAATTCGAATATTAATTTAATATATATATTTTTTTATCTCAGAGAGTAGCTCTAAAGTTTCCAAGGATAAGCTATAAGGAAAAAGGGTTCTTCGGCAACTGAGCAAATTTATTGAAAGTTGATAAAAGCTATATTTAAAATATGTTAGCTTAATATTAAGTAAGTCACACTTAAACCTGCAACTTTTAAAAGCAATAAAGTTATAATTTCTTAAAATATTAAAATGTATTTAACTAAAGTTAAACCTACAGTCTTTATGATATCTGTTACATCTCTGTCATATCTCTGTTATATCTCTGCCATTTCTTTGCTTTATCTACTGCGATAAAGTAATTTGCAACTTGGCACTTGGTGATCTAATCGCATTCCTAATTAACCGCAGACAATTTAAATTACACGAGCAGGCGCAAATTGCAAGTCGCAAGTGGCGAATCGCATATCCAAGTCGTAATACCCCCTCCAATGCAGAGAGCAACAAACAGACAGAGAGAGAGAGAGAGAGAGAGACAGAGAGGGAGATAGCGAGAGAAACCACTTTCGATGTCGCCTGCTCCTGCTGCCTGCACCATTAGCAGATTTTCTTTCGCTTTTGGGAAAAACATTTGCGGTTGAATCACGAACAGAAAAATGCGGCGCCGGCTCGGCTGGATGCGATTATATAATGCACAAGCGGGCGCAGAGAAAGACAGAGAGAGAGAGAGAGAGAGAGAGGGAGATGGCGATAGAGAGCGACTTAGAGAGAGAGAAAGAGAGAGGGAGAGGGGGTAGCTGCCTATCAGTGGCATTTTTTCAGAGGCTGCAAGTGGCATTAAATTGGCATGCGCCTGGAATTTCTTACCAAATATTGATGACAGTCAGCGTAGCAGCAGCAGCAGAGACTACAACAACAACAACAGCAGCAGCAGCAGCAACAACTGCAACAACAGCAGCAGCAACCACAAATTTTCTGGAAATTTCTAAGCGCAAGTTTAGAAAAGTTTTTACATAATCGTTATTAAGTATACGCCCCATGAGACACGCCAGGGAGGCTGCTGCTGCTGCGAGCAATCGTCATGGCGCTAACAATGAAGCCGCAAAGTGTGTGTGAAACACACACACACACACACAGACACACAGAGAGACACACAACTACCGCATTACGCAGCCGCAGGCAGCACGCCCATTGCTGCCGCTGCCGCTGATTACACAGCGCGCGTAGGCGCAACATGTGGCAAGTGCGGCAATTAAATGACGTTTAAGAGCGCTGCAAGCCATAGGGGGGGCAGTGGCAGTTAAAGAGGAGGAGGGGGAGGGGAAGGGAGGAGGGAGCACTTCCACACAGGTGATAAAAGCAGTTCAGAGTGTTCGTATGGAAATAGTAAACTTGGCAGACGTAATACCAGAGAAAGAGAGAGAGAGAGTAGAAATAATGGAATTAGGTAGGGCAATAAAATAAAATAAAATAATCAACTGCAGCGGGTTAAGCCACAGCTTCAGTTTAGCTACATTTACTGTAGATTTTTCCCTGAGCAGCTGCTGTCATCATTATGCCATATATATATGGTATATAAACCTCAACTCATCAATCTCATCGCAAGCCTCATGCAATATGCAAATGAGAAACCCGTCAAAAAGTATGTCAAGCTGGCCAAACCCAGCAACAGCAAGCTGCATCCTGACAAGGCCAAACTGAGGATCTGTGCTTAAACCGCAACTGAAACTGGTACTGTAACCCGCTCCCTCCCGCTCCCTCCCGCTCCCTCCCTCTCCCTCATCCCTTACCCTTTTTTGCAGGTCTGGAAGTGCAAACAATTTCAGTGTCACGCTGCGTTTAAGTCTGGCTACAAAAAACGCCGCCGTCGCTTAGCAAAACAAAAATAAAAAGCGGGGGAAAAAAAGCCAAGCTAAAAGCCAAAAAGGTTGCCACAGCAGCGTCAGACAATAAATCTGTTACAACAACAAGCAGAGCAGCAGCAGCAGCAACAACAACAACAGCAACTTGTTGTTGTTGCGCCTTCTGACCTTGAGTTGTGGCATTAAATTGCAACAGTTTTTTTTTTTTTTTTTTTTTTATAATTTTTTTGGCTTTACCCGAAAAAAAAAACCTGTAAATTTACCGGCAGATTTTGTTGTTGCTGTTGTTGCCGTTGCTTTTGTTATTATTGGCAGTTGTAGAGCGTCAGAGTTGCCGCGCTTTAATGTTGCAAGAATCTTGGCAATTTGTGATACCAAGCACGACTGCCAGATATGCTGTAAAAGCTGCTTAGAGGCTGTGAAAATTGAGAATAAATAAAAAGAGCAGGTACCAGCAGCAGTTAGCTAGAAAAAGCTAAGTGAAAGAAGATACCAGCAGCTGTTAGCTAGAAAGAGCTAATTGTTCTTTTATAACAAAAGGTATCTAATGAAAGAAATGGGTAATATATTATAAGGAGTTTATTTTTACTTAATTTATCTAGCAGAAAAGCCTGTAGAAAATAGGATTAGGAATAAAAAAAAGTTCTCTAGAGAAGGTGTCAGTACAAGAGGCTCATGGATATCTTTGTACTGGTAAAAGTATAATACTTAGAAGATACAATTATTAGATATAATTAGCTTGTAAAATATAGTTAATGGTACTCGTAGTTTCTTGAAAGAATAAATTTGAAAAGTATTTCTAAGAAAGTGCCTAGAGAATAAACTTGAAGAAGGTGCCCGAAAAAAAATACTTGAAGAATAATCCTGGCAATGTAGATGTAAGTAAGGCAGAGTTTTGATATTTTATATAAATTCTATCCATATTCTACTTCTTTTGAGGTGATACTCACATAATATGTTTAAGAACTATTATTATAATAAACTTGTCAAGCAATTTGCTGCTGCATTAACTGCGCAGAATCACGACACAAGCAGATTAGTTGAAGCACACTCCTCTCGCTGTCTAATTACAGGGTATGCGCAAGTCACTCACACACTGCAGTTAATTGTAGCTGCAACGACAATTAAGGCAGCTGCAATTGGCAGCAGTTGGAGGCGTTTCGTTGTCCAAGACTGACCCTGCTCCTGGCCCCCAAATCGCAGCAGCAGCCGCAGCCGCACCCGCAGCACGTGCTCGTGACATTCCCGTGTCCATTCTTGTTGCAATTTGCAGCTAACCTTGGAGACAGACAGTCAATCTACCCATGAATGTTGTAAGTAACCATGTAAAAATGCTGATTGAATCTGCGATTCATCTGTGCCGCTCGCGTCATTGAACCGCTCCGGCCAAGGCCTGGCAACAGCACAACAGCCACCCGGCAAGATCATAACCGGGAAATTATTATGTGGAAACATTTGCTCGCCTCAGATGGTTCGCAATCAAAACAAATGGATGTAATCGCAATCTTCAGGGGGTACCCCCTCGGAGTACCCTAAGTGTGATTTGGAGTGCGATTGTGCATGCAAAAAGCGACTGCGAGTGCGTGCAGCGAGGCGGGCGTAGACAATCATCGGCATTTTGCTCGCATTTTGAAAAACTGAAACTGAAACCAACGTAATCAGTCGCCTACGCTGAGCAACTTCAGCTGAATCCCAAATCGCAGAAAGCGCAGGCAAATCGACAGGTAGAGGGAGTGGGAGGGAGAGGGAGAGGGAGAGCTGGGTAAACCGACAGTTGGACACTTTCGGGGCATTTCAACAGCTGCCTGTGGCGCTGGGGTGCAGTGGGGCGTGTCTGGTGCAAGGGGGGAGGAGAAAGGGGACGCATTGGAGCTGGCGCTGTAGCTGGAGGCGGAGGCGGAGGTGGTGGGTTGTGCGAATGCAATTACCTGCGCGTCGGCAAACGTAACAGCCAAACACAGAAATCGAGTCAGTAAGACAGCAACAACAACAGCAGCAACAACTACAACAGCAACAACAACAACGCGCACAACAAACAATCAACGTATCAACGGGTAACGGCACGAACGCAGCGCCAGCTGAGTGGGAAGTGGGGAAAAAACGAAAGACTTAGGCAAAAAACTTGCTTGGCACGCGCGGCACAGCAGCAGCAAAAGCAGCAACAAACGAGAGCAAACGTCACAAAGCAAATGCACAGCTTGATAATATAATAGATCTGCCTGCTGAGATAATCCCCCCATGTGTGTGTGTATTTATTATACATATGTGTGTGTGTTAGCCCATATGGGGGCGTCAAACATGTTGCACGCCGCGAGGGCCGCATCGAACAAGCCAATTTATTGCTGGGCCACAAAACAACCGTATTATCTGCTGCTCTAGATCAGAAGTTTTTTTTTATGACAACGCAACGACCTTGACGCAGAAGCAGTGGCTCAATAAAAAGAGGGACTCTAAAGATTTATGAGCTTGAGCATAAAATGAAACTGAATATGGTAATGATAGATTATAGTCAGGGCTTTAAAACACTGCGGATTGTAAGTGCAAGACAAGTTGGGTTGATCTCAGAGAATATAAAGGCTGCAGCTGCTAAATTTTGTATACATATTCTCAGGTATTGCAGGGTATCAAAATTTGTTTTAGAATTAATATATAGAATACAAATTCTAAAAAAAAATGTATTGTTTTTATTTTATTTTTATTATTTTTTATTTTCTATAATAATATGTATTAAAGTGTGGATTTATTTATATTACCAATTTTCTAACAAAAAAGTGTATATATGTATTTATTTATATATTATTTTCTAAAGCTAAAATTAACTAATATTTATGGTATAATATTTTACTTATAATAATAATAATAATATCATGCATAATACTTTATGTTTAATACCTTTGATTGAATATACCGCATATAATAATTATTTTTACTTGATCTTATTTTGTTATATGCACATAAAATTTCGTCACACCCATTGAGTGATGCCATAACTAGTAACCTTCTGCCTTCTGCAGAGCTGGCAGCAATCCAAACCAAACCCAACCCAACCCAACCCAACCCAACCCAACCCAACCAAACCGAAACTGAGATCGTGCTGCGAACATGCTGCCATTGGGCTGCAACAAGTTGGCGTCGAGCTGCGATCCGCAGCCGGAGCACGAGCTGAGCTCAGCTTGCTGTCTGGGCAGCTCGGGGTCTCCACCTGGCGTCAGTTGAGTCGGAAAGCTCCAGCACAGCGGTTGTGTGAACTAACTGAAACTCGCAGCGAAAGCGAAGCGATACGAATACGAATCGAAGCGACTGTGCAGCGCGTGCGCGTAGATCGAACGCGTCACTGAATTTACACATATATACACGTATATATATATATAGAGTGTGCGATATTGAGAGGGATTACGGATAATCCTGTATAGAGTGCGCATAATAGTTGAATGAAAAGTGTGGCAAGTGTGGCAGCAGCAGAGAGAGAGGGCAGAGAGAAGAAGAGAGAGAGAGACAGAGACAACGTAATCGTTACGCTTAGGTGCGGGCAACAACAACAACAACAACAACAGCAACTGTTGCATTGCCAATTTGTCGAGTGAGTGCTCTCAGTGAGTGTTGTGAGTGTAGTTTATCTCTCTCTCTCTCTCTCGCGCTGACAATGTGGCCCAACTGCCCATGGCCAACGGCGGCGCTGCTGTTGCACTGCCTTGGGGCAGCACTTTTGGTCTGCGGCAGCGCCGACGCCTTCACCATTCTGTCGCCCTTCAGCAGCTACAGCTCGCTGAGCTTCAAGAATCTGCTGAACAGTGTGCTCCTCTCGAGCAATGCGAATCTGGCGGGCGGTGGGCGTAACCTCAAGTCGGATGTGCTCGAGGATGCCTCCCTGATAACGGTAAGTGGGACAGAGCGAACTTGCTAACTTGGCCAACAACTCGAGTTGTTACCGTTGTTATTATTATTATCATTGTTACCTTTGCTGCCTTTGTTACCGGTTTACTTGCCCACAAAACCTTCGCCTCTTGTGATTTTGGTTCAACAATTTTTTTTTTCCATGTTAAATAAATTTACACTTTTTTCTCGAGAAAGAAAGTTTTTCCTCCCCCCTTCAAATTCGTCGCGCTTTCTGCAGTTCGTTGACTTCTTTCTCTGTTTCTGTTTCTGCTTCTAATAACACGCCAGAACTTTATGGGGCCACTACTACCCGCCAGATGGCGCTCTAATCACAGCACAGCACGTGAGGCAAGTTCCCCTCCTAGAGGGGGGCTTTATGACGGATTTGTTTATGCCCTTCTAACGTGAGTGCAGCCCATCAGCGAGTCGGTTTGTTTATAACGAATTTTATGGCGTCGTCGCTAATTTTAGCCAGAGTGGGGGGAGTTATGGCAGCACCTCGTAATAGAGTTTTTTCAGGCAGGGTGTAAATTGAATGATTTCTTTCTGCAGTTTGAGCGGGTTTAATTTTTTGCGAAAGTTGAATGCATAATACTTTGTTATACCATCGTTTGTAAAGTATTTTAATATTTATTTATGAAACTAAAGAAGGTATAGTTTAATTATATAGTAGAAACTTCCTACAAACTACAAAGCTGTTGAAGAAATTATACCCCATAATTCCCTTAAAGTATTGCCATATTTTCTAAAAAAAAAGATGGAACACTTTTTCAATTATAGCTATTATTTTGGTTGATTTTGCAATTCTCCTGGCGTAAACTTCAATTGGGTTTTTTTTTACGACTTCCATTGTATGCATATTTCGGAAATGTTAGATCATTTCATAGGGCTGTCAAGGTCAACCCTAGAGCCCTATACGCGAGCTTATTGACCCAGTTCACGTGGTCGCAATTAGATTCATTGCGCTCTCATTAGGTTTTCCATTCACATAGCACGAATTTGAATGCAGACTATGAAGTACATTTTCCCTAAGGTCACTCCGAAATTGAAAATTCACAAAGGAAACTCTGGTCACACTATTGTTTACCGGCTTGTTTTGACTGATCTCTGCGGCTCTCTCTCTCTGCTTATTTTGGCAGCTTGGCGTCAGTTTGGCCAAGGCAAAGTGATCGCTAAAGATTACCACATAACCCTATATGGTTTTCGGGGTGGGGTTAACGTGGCCATCAATTTCAATAAGCTGCGATAATGACAGTCAGGCGAAAATTGACAAAGCCAATAAAAGTCGTCGAAAAAAATGATTAACAACGTAACAAATTACCAAATTACCAAATAGAAGAAGGCAAAGGGAGTTCAGACAGCTGATGGGAGACTTGGGAAGAGGTATACGAGCAGGCTGTTACGTGTTAGCATAAGGTACATTATGCGAATAATACGTGAGTCCTACCACTGACAGAGATATATGCGAGTACTGCTGGGTAGCAACAGCTTTACAAAACTGAAATTGGGACTGGGACAGGGACTGAAAAAAGGACCGAAGCAGTGACTGAAAAAAGACCGAAACTGTGAAAGAGACAGACCGAAACCGTGACTGAGAAAAAGACTGAAACGGTGTCTAAGAAAATTACGAGACAAAGACTGAAACTATGACTGAAAAAGAGACCGAAACAGTGACTGAGAAAAGACCGAAACAGTGACTGGAACAGAAATTGACAGGAGACCGAATAATAGACTGAAACTTTGACTGTGAAAAAGAAAGAGACTGAAACTGCGATTGTATCTATGACTAAGACATAAACCGTAACTGTTACTTAGATACCGACCGAAACAGTGACTGAGAAAAGACCGATACAGTGACTCTGACAGAGATTGCCAGGAGACTGAATAAGAAACCGAAACTGTGACTGGGAAACATAAAGAAGCAGAGACTGAAATTGTGATTGAATCTTTGACTGAGTCAAAGACCGAAACTGTGACTGTAATAGCGACCTAAACTGTGACTGACAAAGACACCGAAAAGGCGCAACTGTAAGCGCAACCGAAGTTGAAGTCGAAGCCGAAACCGAAGCTGAAACTGAAACTGAAACCGAATCTTATGCAAAGTCATGGCTGGGCTTTCAAATGCGGCCAACAAGCTGAGCGCGAACCAAGCCAAAAGCGAAGCGTAGCAAAGTCTTCAGCAATTTCTGCACGTTGCCAATTGCATAAGCATTGAGGGGGGAGGGTGGTAAGGGGGAGACAGACACCTCCCATAATGGCAGCAATAACAAATTGGAAATTGTCAACAATGCACACACACACTCGCACACTCGTACACACACACACACACACTCTCGCCGTAATCAACATGCAATTAGGCTAACCTGTCGACTGGCTGACTGACTTTGAAATATGGGTTAGCAGCAGCTCGAGCCATGCACGTGCTCCCCACCACTGTGAGACAATGCCAGGCCCCAAACCTCCTTCTCTTTCTCTCTCTCCATCTCTTTCTCCCTCTTTTGTCTCTTTTGTCACACAAAGAAAGCAATCGCAACTCGCCTCGTATCTACGACAATAAGGAAATGCGATTGCAATACTTTTCTCTGCTTCTCTGTTCCTCCTCCATTCTCCATTCGCATTTTGCGCTTTTTTTTCGTAAGGTCTACTTTAGTTTTCGGCTTTTGTTTTTGTCTCTCTCTCTCTCCCTCTCACTCTTTCTTTCGCTCTTTCCCTCCTCTTTTTGTTTTGGGCCGTAGCAGTGGCTTAATTTGAATTTGAAGAGTTTCCGCATAGTTTTTGCATGCCAAACGAGACCTGTAAACTGTTGTCATCAAGCTGATTACATAGGCCTGCTAATGCAGTGGAGTCTAGGGTGTACGCAGGGGGATCTTGAGATGTAGAGGAAGGGTATATGACATATCAAGTTGCTTCAGTTTTCTTGGGGAATTTATGCGATATTTTCATTGTTTACTTAGTGAACTAATGCGACATTCGAAGAATATTTTTGAAGAATTAAATGAAATTAAAAAATATAAAAATAAATAAAATATACCTTAAAATATTTTATTTATTTTTCTATTATTTTTCAAAGTAGTTTTCATTGGCTTGTGCAAACTAATAGTAAATAAACAATATATAATAGTTTCATTGATATCGAATTGTTTTTAGGGCTTCTAATAAGCAAATACAAAAATTTCTAGCTTAAAAACTTTGATATCTGTATACATTTTAAGCTCAGTTACCCAATCGAAATACTCCACAGTATAACTTAAGAACTCAAGAGCTTTATAGCTTATTACCTCGTCACTCGTCTGCTTAAGTAAAGACTCTCATCATCAATAAGGTGCTCAAAAGATAATGACTTTATCACTTAAATACCCCATCAAATTTGTAAAGAATTCAAATTTAAATCTGTTGGCATTAAATACCAAAAAAAATACTGATTAGCTCTTCATCTGTGTGTGTGTGTTCCACATTTCTCAAGCCTCAAAGAAGAGTTCAAATGTGATTAACCTTTGTGTTTCGATGTCATTAAATTGATGTCAGGCCAATAAACCAGGCAAAGACTCATCGTGTGTGTATATGTGTGTGTGTGTGTGTGTGTGTGTCTAGCATAAATACATGTGTATGCGTATTTGAGCTTGTTTATCGAAACTGGTTGCTTGAATCGATCGCATCGAGACGCTTCGAACTGCTGCCGGGCAATTATAATCACGATCATTTATGTTTATGCTGGCTCGAGGTGTCGATGAGATGCGTCGTGATGCGTGTAGGGGAGTGGGAAGCGAAGAGGAGAAGTGTGGAAAGAGAAGTCATTATCATGGTCAGTTACAAATCGAGTGATGTGGAGATCGATATGGATGAAAACAAAAGTGCTTCGAGTTCGAGTTTCCTTTGCCATCGTCGGGGCTGAAATCAAAAGTGTTTTATGCAAATGAGCAGCGCGCCCATAAACAAATATAAAAAAAAAAAAAACGAAATAAAACAAATACGTTGACATCGAAAAATTTGCATTGAAATTACAAAAACAGAGATTAAGGCAACAACGACAACAACAACAAATGAAATGCAAACAAAGCATTAACAGCCACGCCTCGCCGTGGGTCGCCCTGCAGGCAATTAGCATAGACACAAACCACACCGCGCGCACACACACACACAGCGTAGACACACACCGTCAGCCATTTTAGTGGGTCATGATGTGCATGAAGCGTAGATCGCACAGATATAAAGCTGGAGGTGCTAATGAGGCTTCGCTGGCGTTCGTCTGCGAAACGGTAAAAATCACACAACATACAAAAAAAAATAACAGAAAAAATAAAAGAAACACATTGAAACCAGTCAAAATTCAAGCTAAACTAAGAGCAAAAAAAAAACACAGGCAAAACAAAGCCAAAAGTCAAGCCAAAATCTCAGTCGAAAAAGGAAGGCCAACAGAGAGCAGAAGGAGCTAACAGGAGCAGAGGATGATGAGCATGTTTATGGGGTCGAAGATGCGTTGCAAACTGCTTGCCAAATGGAATATACCCTCTGCAAGGGTATAAACATGTTTCTATACGCAGATAAATAGAGCTGTGTATATAACTGTTTCCAGAGTTATATAGATGCTCTTCCACTATATTTATCTGTTACTGGCTACCCCGAGCCGCTCCCTCTCTACCCCTAGCTCACATCTTTCCATTTCTTCCTCTTTATTTACTCATTGTTTTCGCCACTTTTATAACTCGCTTGATTTATTGACTTTGCTCTCTCAGTTTTTTCATTTCTACCCCTTTCCCTAACTTCCCTCTCCTGCTTTTTTGCACAAAATTGGGTCAAAAGTAAATATTTGAATACACTTGCATTCATATTCATTTTATTGTATTTGTATTCACATTTGCATTTTCTGCAATATTTTTCACTTTTGCTGCAGTTTTTAGTTTTAGTTTTGTGATTTATTTGATCAGCCAGAAAACAGTTTTAATTGGAAGCGCGTTGATGCAACCATAGAAATTGTGAATATATGTATGTACTATATATATCACTAACTCACAATTAAATGGGGCAATTTTCCAGCTAGAAATAATAATAATTTTCCCCATACACAATTCTTCATCAAACACGCTTGTTTGCCATAGACTCGATGCACAAATATTGACAAATAAATGAAATTATTGAATAATATTCAAGCAGAAATGTTTGTCAAAGGCTTTTGGAAATTTTAAATATTAAATATGTTTATAGAGTGCATAAAACTTATGTGGTTATGCTATTTGTATAATAAAGAAATAAATTCAGAAGTTTTTTAAATTAAAACTCAGCAGCCTAAAACGATGTTCGGAATTTTAAATATGGATATAAAGTGCATAAAACATATGTGGTTGTATAATAAAGAAATAATATCAAATGTTTTTTAAATTAAATATCAGTTTTTCCTGCCATAATTCTGACTATCGCAGCATCCTAAAACGATAAGTAAAATGTCATAACAACCTTTTACAACACTGTCTGGCTGCTATCGAAAGCTTGGCGAATTCCGATTCGCTTTGACAACTTGTTAAATAAAAGTTGAAATCATATTTTGTGTATGGGAAGGGGGGGAGTGGCAAAAGAGACGCGACTAATTGGCTAATTTCGTGTGTGATAAAGTGCTAAAAAAGTGGCCAACACTTGTGGCAACACACACACACTCACACATAGACACACACCTTGCTGCTTATATAAGCCGTAAAATTAATGCGCTGCAATTTGCGCGTTTTATCTGCCAAAGAAGACAGCAGACAGAAGAGGATGAGAGAGAGAAAGAGAGGTAGAGTGAGAGAGAGAGAGGGAGTAAATGCAGCTCGTTGCGCTTTAGATTGCCGCACATTTGCGTATTCAACACTCAAGCGCGTTTCACAACACTGGCAAGCTGTGAGCTGCGCTGGGAATAACCTGCCGCAGTGTGTGTGAGCGAGAGAGGGAGATGCAGATGCGCCGGCTCTTTTTTTTTGCATTTAACAGCTGTGCCCCCCCCCTTCCCCCCTCTGCGCCTCTGCCGCTGCCTCATGGCCTAAACAAATATTGGCTGTGCCATTTTGGCCGCTACGAAAGTGTGTCAAGCCGTTGGCCTGTGCTGTTTGGCGTGCAAAAACAATAGCCCGGCCAGTGTGCCCAGAGTTGTGTCGGGGCCGCTTTTATTCTTTGTTGCTGGCACACACACACACACACAGAGAGAGACTGTTGAAATTGCATAACAAAAGAGCTAGGAAATTGCCAAAAAGAAAACTCCAATTTATGCCCAAAAAAACATTTTCGAAAGAGCATGAAAAAGGAAAAAATATTTCAGTGGCTCAGACAGTGGCAGCAGCACGCAGCGTACCACTTCCTCGTGTTGGCCAACCAGCCGGCAAAGTCAGTTGGCCAATGCAATTGTTTATACTCATTAAGCGAGTGCTCTCTCTCTCTCGCTCTCGCTCTCACTCTCTATCTTTTTGTCTCCCTCTCTGCGATTCGCTGCCAAGGTTAATTAAAATGCCAAACAGCTTCAACTCTGCTTTATATGCATGCTTGCTCTCCCTCTTGCCCTCCCTCCCTCTCTCTCTCCCTCTCTCTCCCTTCCTCTGTGTCTTTGTTTACTTTGTGTAATCGCGTGCCTGTAATGTGTTTTGACCATTGCATTATGATATTACATTCATACAGATATATGTATATATATAATTATTTCGGCACCCGCGCACTGCTGATTGTATAACAATTGTTTGAACTTATCAAAATTATCACGAAACATTTGAAAACAAAGTGCATAAATAGCCGGAAAACTCGCTCGCTTTTGCTTCTATGCTGTCATACGCTGCGTATACGTAATACGTAATACACGTATACGTGACTTGCCTACGTCACAAGCGGCACAATTCTCAGCTTGTTATAGCTTGTTACTATGATAGGTCATCAAGCTAGACTTTTTTTTAATTTTCTATTTCTATCGAAAATTATTTATGGCACGCGCATGGGCTGTGCGGGAGGGGGAAGGGAAGTAACCTGGCACATGGCCAGCCAAAATAGTTGACTATATAATATGATAAAGTAATTGATGCAGACGGGAAGTGTTGGCGGTACTGCTTATGGAGTGGAGTGTGATAAACAATAAAATCGATTATATTATTGGAATTTTAAGTTCTTTAAGCTCATTCACCTGAGTATAAAGCAGACTCAACTGATTTCTTCTATATTTTAAATTAAAATCAATAGCAGTTTTATTTAATTAATTTTGATTTTATTTAATCTTTTTTGTGCTTCTCCCCCTCTGCTGGTCTGTTTGAACACACAGATCTTAGTTATAATTTTAGTTGCAGCAAATTATTTATTTTCTACTTATGTAGCTCAGTTTCTTTTTCGATTTCCAATTCCATATTATAATTTCTGGATTATTTTCAGACCCTTTTCTATGCTATATCCAGCTGCTCTCTCTCTTTCTCTTTTCTTGCTAATTACCTTGTCAGAGACTTCCTTCTCTTGCCACAGCTTCCTTCTCCTCCTTGGCAACTGCAACTTGTTGATGCCACAAATTAAAATTCATTAGCCCCCAAATTGCTGTGGTTAAGGACAGTACGAGGGCTTTGCTCCTTGCCTGCGCCACAGAGTTATGCAAATTGAAAGTGGGCGAGAGAGCTCAGAAAAAGTGTAGTGTGGGCGTGGCAAAAATGCAATTACACACAGCCCTGACTTGTCTCCGTTTAATGAACAACTTTTTCACACTTCTTCTCTCTCTCTTTCTCTCTTTGTGCAGCCAAAACTAATTCGGAAATACGGTTACCCCTCGGAGACGCACACAGTGGTCACCAAGGATGGCTACATACTGGAGATGCATCGCATACCCAAGAAGGGAGCACAGCCGGTGCTGCTGATGCACGGCATACTGGATACCTCGGCCACGTGGGTGCTGATGGGTCCCAAGTCGGGACTGGGTGAGTCACTGGGGCGCAGCAAGCTCAACGTAGGTGCAACTCATTCATCGCTTCTCCTTCTCTGCTCCAGGCTACATGCTCTCCGATCTGGGCTACGATGTGTGGATGGGCAACTCGCGTGGCAATCGTTACTCAAAGAATCACACAAGTCTGAACAGTGACTACCAGGAGTTCTGGGACTTTACATTCCACGAGATGGGCAAATATGATCTGCCTGCGAATATTGATTATATTCTGAGCAAGACGGGCTACGAGCAGCTGCACTACATTGGGCACTCACAGGGCACAGCCATCTTTTGGGTTCTGTGCTCCGAGCAGCCTGCGTATTCACAGAAAATCACCTCAATGCATGCTCTGGCACCGATTGCGTATATACACGATATGAAGAGTCCGCTATTTCGCACTCTCGTCCTCTTCCTTGACTTTCTGACTGTGAGTACCCGTTCTTCCTCCTCTCCCCATCGATTTAACTCTTCCTTTTTTCTCTCCTCCCTCCCTCTCTGCAGGCTGCCACGCGAATGCTACGCATCACTGAATTCATGCCCAACACGAAATTCCTGGTGGACCACAGCCAGGTTGTGTGCCACGACAATGCCATGACGCAGGATGTCTGCTCGAATATTCTCTTTTTGGTTGCCGGCTACAACTCGGAACAGTTGAACAAGGTAAATCCGCCCGGGGGCCCAAAGCCCTGCAGTTTTGCGTGTGTTTTCCACAAATGTTTGTGGCTTCGATTTGCATTTGCCACATGTGGCACGTGGCCAGCACAGGCTGCCCATCTGTCCAGCTGTCTGTGATTGTCTTCATGCAGTTGCCACTTCATTTGGCTGGCCAATTGGTGGTCAAAAGTCGCAAAAAGGATAAACACTTTTGGCAAAGCAGATGAACTTATCCCTGAGAGCTTGGCATATTATTTTGCTAGGTAAGGTAGCGTAGTAGTGGATAGTGTTTCTTATAGCTGAAGTTGGGTAGTATTCATGGACAGTTAATGGAAGAATCGTATGTGAGAATCGAATGTAACCAATGACAGTAATCTATGTTTCTTTTCCTAGTCTCGCTCCTTTTGGCAGATTCCTGAATCTTTCTTTCAGCATCTTCTCCGACTTTGATAGTCCAAATTGCTCCCTATTTTAATTCTGTTCTACTAGTCTATCCCATTTTCTCAAAGTATATATCTCCCTATAATAATTAATAATTAATTCATAATTCTGTAAGTTCCTATAATCGTTAGGATCAGTCTATTTAATCTTCTTAGCAGCAGTCTATTTAATCTTCAATTTCAGTTTCAATTTCTTCTTCGTTTTATGTTCCTCTATCCTAATTCCTCCTTATCTCATTATAGTCTTTTCTCCTCTTGTCTTTGCTTTCCTTATATCCTTACTTTTCGCTTTGTTTTTAAAAGATTAGAGATAGATCCTCCAGTTGGAGTTGTTTCCCTCTCTCTCACCTGTAATTTTGTACTATAGCTGTTCTCCTCAATCTCATGTCTCTAGCACTCTCTTCAATTACAGCCGCCCTATTTGCTTTAATATTTGGCATTAACTTGGGCTTTATATACCCCTTTACACACACTCACCTCACACACACTCATCACCCCTTCCCATACACACTCCTCTCCCTAACAGCACTTGCACTTCCACTTACCCTCAGCTTAGTTCTGCGAATCGAAATTCAATACTTAATGCAAACACTGCGCTCTGCAAGCGCCTCATTTAGTAATCCCCAAGTGCATCCAGTACACAGTTTACATTGCTCCTCTTGTTGACCGCAAGGAGGCGGAGGGGGAGGGGCAGATTTGAAGTTATGACCCACAAAATGGAAGCATCGATGCTTAAATTACGTGCAGAACATGCAGGACAGGTGTGCGCCAGGTGTGCGCCCATGGTGTTATTATCTATAATGCCATTGACTGCCAGAATCGACGCCCTTGTTATTGTTCTCTTTGTTCCCCTTGTTCTCGTTCTCGTTGTTGTTGTTGTTGTAGTCGGCTGGGGAAAATGAGAATAATTAACTGACACAAGCGAAACGACGACGAAACGCCAAACGAGCGACAATGCATGCAAATTAGGCGCCTCGCTGACCCAAAGTGAACCCAACACCAGCAGCAGAACGGAAGCTTAACCTGAGAGGGACGGTTAAGGGGGAGGGAGTGGGAGTAGGCGTGGCAAGACTTAAATGCGGGCTGAGCATGTACCTGTTCATGTTATCATCATGTGCACACAGCGCGTATACGCAACGTGTGCTTAGCACCAGCAACGTGCTGCAAATTAAAGCCGCTTTTGCAGGCAAAAACAGCGCAGAGTTATGGAACTATATATAGATAATATAATACAAATATAACGAGTATTATATATAAAATATATTATATCATATTGATATTATATTGAGTAATTTATTAAAACAAAGAATTCTGCACAACTTATTCTACAACATATGGCTTACTCGCTTATAAAAACACGCGATTTGAAAGTAAAAAAAAAATGTTGAAAATCATAGAAAAATTTCAAAAACTCGTTTATGCTATTTTTTTGATGAAGAATAACTCAGGTTGTTAAAACATAAAGAAAATGTCATTCCGCGTGAAAATCGTTTGAATTTTAAGAAAGTTACGTTCGGTGTAAAATGAGGGTACCAAACCTGTTGAGGGCGTTACGTGTCTTATTTTTTGACCATTTCGACATGATTTTTGGGCCAAAATTAAGTATCGTTTAAAATCAATTTAAATGATTGTTTAGTACTAATATTGACCTCCGCAATCGATTAAAATTAAAAGCTCGCAATTTTAAAAGAAAAAAAAAAATTTTTTTTATAAATCATAGGGGGTACCCTTGCCTAAATTTTCAAAATATCGAAAAATTTCAAAAACTCTCTGATGCTATTTGTTAAATGTAGAATCACTCAGGTTTTTAAAACATAAACAAAATGTCATTCCGCGTGAAAATCGTTTGAATTTTAAAAAAGTTACGATCGGTGTAAAATGAGTGTACCAGGCCTGTTGAGGGCGTTACATGTCTTATTTTTTACCCATTTAGACATGATTTTTGGGCCAAAATTAAGTATCGTTTAAAATCAATTTAAATGATTGTGTATTACTAATTTTGACCTCCACAATCGATGAAAGTCAAAACCTCGCGATTTTAAAATTAAAAAAAAAAATGTTGTTGAAAAATCATAGGGGGGACCCTTACATAATTTTTCAAAATTTCGAAAAATGTTATATAATATATTTTGAATGTAGAATCACGCAGGTTGTTAAAACGTAAACAAAATGTCATTCCGCGAGAAAATCGTTTGAATTTTAAGAAAGTTACGATCGGTGTAAATTGAGGGTACCAGGCCTGTTGAGGACGTTACATGTCTATTTTTTGGACCATTTCGACATGATTTTTGGGCCGAAATGAAGTATCGTTTAAAACCAATTTAACTGATTGTTTAGTACTAATTTTGACCTCCGCAATCGTTCAAAATTAAAAACTCGCGATTTTAAATTAAAAAAAAAAAAATTTTCAGAAAAAATCATAGGGGGACTCTTACCTAAATTTTCAAAATATCGAAAAATTTCAAAAAATCCATTATGCTATTTTTTAAAAGTAGAATAATTCAGATTGCTAAAACATAAACAAAATGTCATTCCGCATGAAAATCGTATAATTTTTAAGAAAGTTGCGATCGGTGTAAGATAGGGTACCAGGCCAGTTGAGGGTGTTACATGTCTTATTTTTTGACCATTTCGACATGATTTTTGAGCCAAAATTAATTATCGTTTAAAATCAATTTAAATGATTGTTTAGTACTAATATTGACCTCCGCAATCGATTAAAGCTAAAAACTCGCAATTCTAAAATAAAAAATACAATTTTTTTTTATGAATCATAGGGGGGACCCTTACCTAAGTTTCTAAAATATCGAAAAATTTCAAAAAATCGTTTATGATATTTTTAAATGTAGGATAACTCAGCTTGTTAAAACGTAAACAAAATTTCATTACGCGTAAAAACCGCTTGATTTGTAAGAAAGTTACGATCGGTGTAAAACGAAGAGTATAAAAATGCAGAAAAAGCAAACGATCTGTTGATGAACCTGATATAATGATTTAAGTAAGCACATAATTGCCTAAGTAATCTACCAAGTTGTTAGCTGAAATTGCCTATAAATATTAAACATTTATAAATAATTGAAACCGCAATACTCAGCTGGGTATTTATCGAGTTTATCGAGTGATTTAAAACGAATTGCGTATTCAATGTGCATTTTCTTGGCTTTTCATTAGATTTAACAGATTGCTAAATTGTTGTATTTATAAAATACCCTCCCTAATCTGCCTCTCTCTCTCCCTCTTTCCCCTCGCAGACCATGCTGCCTGTGATGCTGAGCCATACGCCGTCGGGCGCGTCGATCAAGCAACTGGAGCACTTCGGTCAGCTGATGAAGTCGGGGCATTTCCGTAAATTCGATCGTGGTTATTTGCGCAATCAACTGGAGTACAATCGCATGACACCGCCCGACTACGATCTGTCCAGGGTGAAGGTGCCTGTGGCACTGTATTACTCGGTCAACGATCTGCTCGTCTCGACAACGGGCGTGGATCGATTGGCGCGAGAGTTGCCCAATGTGATCGATAAGTATCTGGTGCCCATGGAACGTTTCAATCATCTGGACTTTCTGTGGGCCATCGATGTCAAGCCACTGGTCTACAATCGTCTGGTGCGGAACATAAGACGCGTGGAGAATCATCGAGCCAAGTTGACGGCCAATTTGGCCAGTTTTCTGGCCATGCAGCTGCAGCGACAGCAGCAACAGCAGCAGCAGCTCCAGCTACAGAATCAAATACAAATGCAGGCAACGCTGCAGCCTGCTCCTGCCCCTTTCCCTGTTCCTGCTGCAGCTCCTGCCGCCTTGCCAGTCAATGTGCATTTGCCACATCACTTTGAGCAGCAGTTGCAGATGACAGCAACGATTGCGCCCACAGCAGCAGCACCAACAACTCCAGCAGCAGCAACACTGGCAACAACAACAACAACAACAGCGGGCACTGCCACTGCCACAACGACAGAGGATGCAGAGCGAGTGGAGGAGAAGGAGGAGCAGCAGGATGAGGAGACGGCGACGAGCACCGCCACAGCAAGCGCCACCTTGGCCACGGTTGCGGCTGCAGACACGTGACTTTTGCCCTGAGCAGTTCTCTTTATCTCTCTGTCTCTCTCTCTCTCTCTTTATTGTGTAATTTCATTTGACTGTGATGACATTTTAACAATTTACGCTCTGATCCCGCGGACGTATCGACAGCAACTCAGGCACACCCAGCACATCCAACATATATATTATTATTGCCAAGGCGCACATGAAGCAATTCCAGCATCCATTATCGTAGCAGAAGATTCCCCCATATCTATGTCTCTGGCTCGCTCTCTCTCTCTCTCTCTCTCTCACTTCCTCTCTCTATGCTGCCCACTTTGAAAATGTTTTATTTATATTTGTGTACAAATTTATGAGTAACTGTAATGTTTATGTATTTTTAATAAATGTATTTTAAGTTTTAATGCGTTCGTTTGACAAAAGTTCAATTTTTGTTGATAAATGTGTGTAATGATGGATATATCTCTCGCTATCCACCAGTAACACATTCTAAGTACGCACAGTTTTCCAGTTTAAAATATTAAATATTAATATTTTCATTGATTTATTATTTAAACTCGCAATTTATTATCTTCACCTGCTAAGAGCGTGTTATGTATGAAATACACTTGCTGCCCGAAAGTAGGCAATATTATTTTCTAGTCATACGCACCGTATGCCGCATGCGCGCCAGCTCAAACAAGTCAGCTTTTTTGAGCAGCGCGAAAGTAGGCAATACAAAATGTAAAAACGCTCGATGCGCTGTATAATACGCAGCCGCTTAAAAGTAGGCAATAGTATTCAACTGCTGTCGCTGTTAATACGTATACGTATTATGTGTCGCAGCTTAAAAGTAGGCAATGGATTTTCTGGATGCTTAAAAACAATAGATAATAATTATAATTAATTAAAAAAAAGTAACGCACTGAGTGCTGCGCAGTATGCTGCTCAAAAATAGGCATTATATTTTCGCGCGTTTCCCGAGCGTTTAAAAACGCACAGAATCAGCATGCAGCTTAAACTGCAAACCGCAGGCACGTCAATTGGCTCCACAGCGACTGCAGCAAACAGCTTGATGCTTAATTGCAACTTAAAAACGCAACTCATTTCGACAGGCAGCGCGAAAAGTTTATCCCCCGCAGCGGCGTAGCAGCACAGTCACTGCAGGACGCCGTCTTTGGACACACACACAGCGCTGCCCTTCCTCCCCTTTTCCCCTTCCCTGGCCTGCAACAGTTGCACATTTCGCTGGCGACAAGCTTAAGCTGCACCGCAAATGAATTGCCATCGTTTGTCGTTGTCGTTGTCGTCGTTGTCCTTTGGGCGACATTTGCGAGTCTGGACGCGGTACGCGGTGCTGCTGTAAGTAAACTTACCTGGTGCACTGTTGTTAAATAAACACGCAAACAGCAGCGCAAAAAGTCGAAATGCTGCGCTCATTTCTGCGTGCTGCGGGTTGAGCAACTGAAATATATTGACTGTGTGGATCTCTCGCTCTCTCTCTCTCTCTCTCTGTTGTGTGTGGGTGTTTCTCTGTCTCTGTGTGTGTGTGTTGACAACTATAAGAGGTCGGTGCGCCGCAAACGGCTTCCGCTGTTGACCGAAATCGCGTAATATTGCGGGCTAAACGAGCAAAGTTGCGCCATCGAAAAAGAAGAAGAAAAACTATTTCTCAGTGCAAAATTTGTTGACATAGTAAACTATATATGTGGATGGTACAATGTGTGTTATAAGGAAGCTGCATTTACTCTTTTATGCTGCTGCCAGAAATGTGTAGAATAAACCTTATGCCAATGGAATATGCCCACAGCAAGTGCCGCCATTGAATAAAACAATATACCCCATGCAACTAGAGTATTTCAGAGAGACAGAAAGATAGAGAGAAAGAGTGCATATAACACTTTATTCTATCTCTTTCTAGCTAGCACACCGCAGTTGCACAAGGCACAGGGCACACCATACAATTGACACAAATTCAAGTTTAATTAGAGTTTCAGCTGCCAGAGTTGGCAGGCAGCCGGCGAACATGTGGCTCACATGTTGGCACATTGGCCTTAACTAACTTGTGTGTTTGTTCTCTCTCCCTCTCTCTCTCTTATTCTATCTCTCTCCTGCTGCTTCTCTATCTCTTTCCACCCCTCTCTATCTCTTTTTCTCTCTCTTTATGTAACTGTGCCTCACAGTTGTTCTAGCTGACTCAAGTGCCTTCGATTTGTCACTGCCACGCCCACAATGTCATCTTGCTGCCTTCTCACATCTTTTCGCTCTTTCTCCCTCTCTCTCTCTCTCTCTCTTGCTCTCTTTTCCTTCTGCTTTCATATCTCCCCTCTCCGTGCCTTGTGTAAACAACTCATCAAGTACAACAAAATAATTAAAGTCAATTAGTGCTTCTTGCCGTGGCATATTGCGAGGCCAGAGCCTTGGCTTTTTCTCTCTCTCTCTCTTACTGCTATCTCCCTCTCGCTCTGTCCTGCCTCTACCTATGCCATCTGCTGTGTTAGCCTGCTGTCATTAGAGTTATAGATCCAACTGCAGCAGCTTGTTACGCAGCGGAATGTGGGAGCAGGAAACATGGAAGGCAGCAGAGTTTGGCTATAAATAAAATATAATTAACAGATTGCGTTAGATAGTTGTATTAAGTCTGCAGATAAGTACGAGAAAATCAGCTTAAATTGTAACTAAACTTTTTATATTTTAAGCTGTAAGTTATTTGACTTTAGTTACCTTTAACCTATACCGATTTCCGGTAAGCTCGTTAGCTTTAAGCCACGCCCAGAGTGTGTGAGGGGCGGAGGGCACAGTTAATGCAAATTCCCCCTGATCCGAAATTACAAAAGGCTTTCCATTAACTGCGGCATTTTAATCACAGCTTATTGCTTATGAATTCATGCAGGGCCGCTGTCCCCCTGGCAATCCCCTTTTCCGGGATTGGCCATTATGCTTTATTAACAGGTAATTGCATTTCAACGAACAAAAGACAATGCACCAAAAACTCCCTCCCTGAAATATATACTACGATATTTTCAATACAATACACTTTTTTTTTTGCTCATTTTACAGCATTGAAAACTTTTGTTTTGTTTTTCAAGTGGCAAGTTCAATTGCAATTTTAGCAACTGTTGCAAGTTTCGAGTTGTTGCTGCACGAGCAATCCAAGGGCTTTTCAATGCTGGAGAGCCTTCTCTCTCTCTCTCTCTCTCCACTCTCCAATGAGAGGGGTACAGAAAAGGGCAGGCAAACTCAGCCAATTGTTTTTCCAGCGACTTTTCATTCGAGGGTGTCCTCTAAATGCGATTTGTTTGCTTTGCTGAATGCAAAAGTAAATTGTATATTTTTGCTTTCGAAAAGGGAAGTTTTTCCTATTTTTTCTACTGTTACTAATAGCATTAAAAGGTTTCCGAATATACTTGTTGTCCTAGGGCCCTGACTATAGCTACGGCCCTGCTCTAGTATGAAAACTTCGTTAAAAATCATCAAATTTTCTAGGTAGAGGACATTTTATCAATTATTTGGCCTCTAGATTGATTCTGCATCAAAAATATATAAATTTAACGTTTTCAAAAATTTGGACCTTTCATATGTCTTCCACGTTACTTCCATGTCCCATTTCTGTACCCCTATAGAGCCTCTAGTAGGGAAAACTTCGTCAATAATTATCAGATTCTCTTGATTGAGGACATTTTATCCATTATTTTAACTCTAGATTATTTCTGCAACATATAATAATAAATTAAAAGTTTTCAAAAATTCCGATCTTTCATATGTCTTCCACGGGACTTCCTTGTCCGATTTCTGTACCCATATAGAACCTCTATTATGGAAAACTTCATCAAAAATCATCAGATTTCCTTGAGATTTAATCCATTATTTATTTGTTGCCCAAGGACACCCGAGACTCTAGCTGCGGCCCTCTTTACGCTCTACCATAAATTGCTCCCTATCTGGCATTGCAAGTTTTTAGGGAAAATATTACAAATCAATATATTAAATAACCAACTCCTGCCCCAACCCACCCCCCCTAAAAGCGCCGTAATTAGCTGACCACAGAACTGACCATTGAAACACTCCAGCAACAACAAACATAAATATTATGGGGCACACAGACAAACAGTTTTAGTGTCAACTCGACAGAAAATCTCTGGCCACACTCTCATATGGCTAATAATGCCCAAAACTATCCACAACAACTGAGCAGAACTCTCGTTATAATAATAATAATAGTAATAATAATAATATCTGCGATTGAGCGACATTTTGTGTTTTGCTTTTTTGTTGAGCTCAGCACAAAAATGTAACAGGATATATGGGCAGGCAGGCAGGCAGGAGGCGTGGCCAACGTACATTATGCGATATGATTTATACAGCCCGAACAGTTCAACTTTTACCCGCTGCTCGTTGATTTTTACGATGTTCACGATAAGAACTAACGAGCAAAGTTGCCAGGGCGGAGGAGTACCTAATCGGGTGCATGTTGGGGGAAGAAGAGAAGCAAGGAAATTTGTCATCGCTCAGGTGGTACCCTACAGTCAACACCTTTTACAGCGCAGAGAGAGAGAGACTTCAATAACATCATTAAAATGTCAGGGTAGAGAGCGGAGAGAGAGAGAGAAACGAGAGCACTCACTTAAATTGAGCAGCACTTGGCTGGCGTCCAACATAAATATGACTTATAAAATGTCCAAAAAGGACTTTGGCAAGCAAATTAGTTTGTTAAACCGAAGCTGACAGACGACGAGGCAGGGGGGGCAGAAGGAGGCGTGGCTTCCAAGTCAAGGCAGGATGCTGGAGAGAAAATTTCGTAAATTCTGCGCGTAATTTGAAATATTCATGGGGCAGCCACTTGGCAGCCAGTGTTGGCAAATGATGTATTGTTTATTGACGCGACTTGAAGAGCTAACAAAATATTAATCATACGCAGCGTGTGCCACACAGCAAGAGCAGCAGAGCGCAGAGTGAGCTGTGGCTAAGTGGCAAGCAGAGAAAGAGAGAGAGAGGGAGAGAGAGTGGAGTGGAGTGGGAGAATAAAGAGTAGGGGAGTGAAGAGTGCAGGGTGACAGAGCGTGCGGCATTTAAGTAGCAGGCAAATCAAAGTTTTCAATTTCGCCAAGCAAAATGTAATTTAAATACAAATTTGGTTGGCCTCGAGTGGCAGTCGAGTATCCCAAGTTCAGCTTCGGCCTCATCAATTGGCATTTTCAAGTATTCTGATGGAAGTAAGTAATTTCGGGAGTGCCTCTGCCTTTCCCTCTCTTCCTCTCCCCTCTTAGTTTTATGCCCTGGAAAATCATTAGGCCAAGATTGAGCTAAAACACTTCGTATGCAAATTTGTTTTGCCAAAATGTAATTCTCAATCTGCGAAGCAGGCACTATGCTGGCTCTCTCTCTCAATTGACGCCCCCAGGCCTCATTGGCAGGCGTGGCACTTTATAGCCCAACGATTATCGTTGCTTCATTGGCAACTCCGACAAATTACTTTAAATGGAATCCGAATTTGCGAATGCAAATGGCAGCGTAAGTTTCATCTATGACTTCATTGGAGTCTTCAAGCAAAGGGAAAATCAAATCTTATATAGGGTTAGTTAATAGATAGAGGCAATGATTCACATAGAGTGAGTGTGATTAAAGAATCTGTTGTAAATCAAGTCAAAGCATTTAATTCTGACATTTACATAAATCAAACACGCTTTTACAGTTCCGGAAATCGATTTTATTAATTGTTATAAATAAATGTATAATATGTAGTAGGAATTTCTATAGTCATATGTGGAAAGAAAGTGTAATTGAGCTCGAGAAATGCTGAGGTTACAAAAAAAAAAAACAGACGAATTACATTGATGATATGTCAAGCTATTAAAATAGCTTAAAGTTTTAGACTTAAGGTTAGAACGATTAAAACATACCAAGCTGAAGTTTTACATAGAGCTAACTTCTGACATTAATAACACGCTAGGGTTTATCTGAGAGTGATGGATGGATGATTGGGGTGCTATTTTAAGAAAAGTTTGTGTAATTCTTGAACTTGAATTAAATCGTGAAATTGACAAACATGGCAGCAGAGAAGGTAATATCCAACAAAGGTCGTCTAAATAATCTAAATATAGTCTAAACAATATAATAATATGTTATATAATAATATGTTAAAATAATATAATAATATGTTAAACAATAATAATAATTTTCTTTTTTAATAGTTATCTTATACTCTATTTTTTTGCTACTTACTCTTTCGTATTTTCTGCAATTTCATAACGATCTATCAGTCCAGTGATCTACCGATTCCCAAGAAACCAAAGAGCACCTACTATACAGATCTTTAAAGTTCAGTTGAAACGAAATTGCATACAAATATTTGATGATACTCGAGAAGTTATACGATCGCTTTATACACATTCCATACGTTGTTTAAAAGAGCGTGCAATTTCATAGATTGTTTAAATTTCTTCAAATATTTTTGCCTGAAATATTTATTTCAGCAAAATTAATAGAAACAATATATGATTACATAAAATAAACAAATGCTGCCCACACGCAAATAATTGTTTATTAAGCGAAAGAAAAACAATCGCATTTTGTTTTTTTTTTTTTTTTGTGAAACTAAAGCCGATAAATGCTGCCTATCGATGGGCAATCGAAGATCGCGTTGGGTAACTGGATACAGTGAGTAACGAGAGTTAATTGCCATCGAAAGCAGGTTTACAGGTGGTGAAGTGCGCGTTGAAAGTGAAATTGACTGACCGGGAAGCGCTATTAAAAGATGTTTTTTTCTGATATTGTCGGATCCCGAAGTGGGCCAAGTGTGCGAGCAGAGACAACGAAAACGACAACGAATCGATTGGCAAGTTAAACGATTGTAAAGCACTCAAGTTCAGTACCAGGCACACACACACAGTTGGCAACGCAGACCCAGCTGCGTAACCAGAAACCAGAGAGGAGAGAGAGAGAGAGACAGAGAGAGAGAGAGAGAGGAACCTCGTCTAACCGTTTCGGAGCATGTGTGGGGGCCCTGACGCTTTGGCGATTTATAAGCGCGATCCGAGACTGCAAACGGTTTAGTTCCTCGCGGCAAACAAAACTAGTCACAACGCAAGCGAAGCGGAAGCCACTGCTAGCCAAGTTGATCCGTTGGCCAGTTAACCAGTTAGCCAGTTAAGCAGATCAGGAGCAAGTTTCTCTCTCCCACTCTCGCGCTCTCCCTCTCTCTCTCTCTCTCTCTCTCTCTCAGTTAAGAGAGCAAAAGGCCAACGGGGCCAAAGTGAATGTGCAACTTGTTTTAGCCGTTTCGGTCTCACTCTCGCCCTCGCATTCCAAGCCAAAATGCTGCGCATTCCGAAGCTGCCTCAGCTGCCTCAGCTGCTGCTGCTGCTCTCGCTGCTCTCGACTCCCGCAACGTGGGCCAGAGCGGCGCCCAGATCGAATGGCACCACCACCGAGGCAAACATTGTGGGGCAGGAGACGACAATGTTTGGAGATCTGAATGCAAACACCATGACCGTTGCGGTCGATTCGGATATCATTCTGACCACCGAGGATAATATACAACAGTTTACACAGCTGATGGATCATGTGGGCACCACCACAGAGGAACCACTGCCGGAGTCGGTGCTGCTGCAGTTGGAACAGGAACGCGAGGAGCGTGAAGGTAAGCGAGTGAATGATGCTGAGATTACGACAGTCGCCAGTGAAGGATCAGCAAAGGGCATCACTACCACAAAGGCAACATTGGCGGGAAAATCCATAACGGCCAGGGGCATGTTTAACTTCACCACGACGACGACGCCAAAGACGACAATGACGACAACGATGGTGCCGACGACGAACCCAAACTTCAGGTCTGACTATGAGGCCCGTTTGAGGGGAGGAATGGAGGAGCAGACCACAAGTAACTTTGAGCCATCGAATGTGCCAATGCTCGGGGATAATGTCGATAACTCGCAAGGCATGACCACGTTCATACCACAGGGCGAGGAGTTCTATTCGGAGGCACCCACAGTGGATCTATTTGTGAGCACCGAGAAACCTGACCTTCTCCGGGAGGAGCAATCTAGCCCCATTTCCGTTAGTGTCTCCATGGGGCCACAGGTGGGGGAGCAAAACGAATTCAACTCGGGAGCAAAGCATATGGAGCAGAGCACATGGTTTCCCGATCTCGCGTTTCTAGTGGAGTCTACCCTGCAGCCAGATCTGAGAATACGCACTAGCGAATCCGCCGATGATGCAAGCTCAACCACCGAGCTGCCCAACATAACCACCAACAATGACGTCGAGGAGACAACAACTGAGATCATAACCGAATTGCCAAAATTATTGCAATTGCTGGACAAGAGCACAACAAGCACCACACCAAGGCAGTCCACCACAACGGAGGTGGCCACCACAGAGCTGCCTAGCACCACCAGCGATGATGCGGAAGCAACCACACTGCCAGCCACAACCACAGTCATACCTAAGCTACAGCAAATGGTGGAAACAACAAGCCACACGACTCTCATCAGCACCACCACCACGCCCGCGCCAACTGAAGCAACCACAGTGGCTGAGATCGTCACCACAATTGCTGCACCACAGCAGCTGGCACAGCTGGAGGCCATTGCAACCACTATCGGTTTGGTTGAGATTCCCACAACAGAAGCACCAGCCGTAACAGCACCACCACTGCCCACCACCACCAGCAGCAGCCCGCCACTGCAGGTGGTGCCATTGACACGTGCACCACGCGTCGAACGCATCTTCAATTCCGACGGTGTGGAGGTGCTCTACGGTTACTCATCGGTGGTGCGCACGAATCATGCCTGAGACTGCACCACCAAACGCACCACAAATTACCAAATATTACAAAACTACCTTGGGTCAAGGTCAACCTACGTGTATGCCATACCAATCTAATTTTTCATCGAATTTCGCATTGGGTTTTCCAAATTCTAAACGAATGAAGCGTTAAAATATTGTGATAAACCAAGAGACAAGATAGAGAGAAGAGACGAAAAGAGACAAGACGAAATCGGAATAAAATATTGTGCAAAAATGTTGTGTGGTTGAGCAAAAAGAAAAAGAAAAAGAGTTTATAAATAAATTATAAATAAAACATGAATTACCGAACCAAAAATGGTCCAGCAGCGTGTTTTATCTTCAGATTAGGGTAAAGTGAGGAGAGGAAAAAAACAAACTAAGGGATTGTGCATAATATCTCATAATATAGTGGGGCCTAGCCGTCTGCCCGAATACGCTACGCATCGAAGTGAAACAAAACAAACGAAAAATGTGCATAGAAATCGCTTAGGCAGCCCCAAAAAGAGGTGTGGCAACCAGTCCGAGGTATTTTGCACTCATTCGAATGAGGTTTACCTACAACAAGACGACGGACTAACTAGTTTCGTAAACCCCATAAAAAACCCAAAGAAGCCGAGCGACTTGTTGCTCAAGTCAATGAAACATTTTCATATTCTTTGTGGTATATGGTTTCTGAATAAAATACCTTAGAACCAACTGAAGTTAAGATCATCGCACAGGCCACTCGAATTCCATAAAAATCATTTCAATATTGCAAAAAAATCAAACAAAATGCCAGAGTCGATAAATCATAATTCATATGACATCGCCGAGAGGCAAGAAGTAAACCCCTTGATACCCTTGACAGAGCGAAAAGTTAATCAAGAAGTGTAGAATCAAAAAAAAAAACATAGATCGATATATTATTCTCAAGTGTCGTATGGAACTAGGAAGATCTGAACTTGAACTTTACAAAATTTGTAGGCATTTTATTTCTTCCGCAACACTTGCAATAGATTGCAGGGTATCTTGAAGGGGTCGCTGCAGTTGCAATATGCAGCACGGTAGGCGAGATCACCCCTCTTTCTCTCTGACTCTGTCTCTGTCTCTCGTACCGCCAACGAGCATTTGGTGCTGCCCACCTGCGCTCCAAACCGGCATTTGCCAAAGACATCGTCATACATTTTTGGGCTTTTATGTTCCGGCATGAGCAGACGCAAACAGAGAGCCAAGACAGGCGGACAGACAGACAGACAGACAGACAGACGGACGGACATACAGAGAGACAGACAGGCAGACAGACAGACAGACGGACAGACAGACACGTGGATGCTGATGCGGATAGACTGGTCCATAATTTGCTCGAACGCAGCAGCCGCATTTGAATCTGGTTTGGCGACACAGTCAACAAATCGTTGGCTTATTCATTCATTGGCAATGTGTGTGGTGTGATGGTAGTACGAGCCAAGAGGGTTTTCGGATGGGCCAATTGATGTGGCAATTTAGCAATGATTATCACGTTCCCCAATTCCAAAGAGTTGGCCATATAAATAAATAATAAAAAAAAAAAAAACAAGCTCATTTCCATTTGAACTTGAGGCAGGCGCTAAAATGCACATTGAATGCGGGCCGAGTGAAGGTTTCGATGGGGGTTTTTTCCCTCTCTCTCTCTCTCTATCTCTCTCCCTCTCTCTCACACACCTTCTCTCTCTTCCAATCCACTAACTAAGTGATCATAGCGGACATAACTGAACAATTAGTCAGCTGTGCATGACTTAATTTATGCAACTGTATCGTCAGATCGCAAGAAAGAGATCGCAAGAGAAGAGATCGCAAGAGAAGAGATCGCTAGATAGGTAAAGCTGGTTGAAAAAGCTCGTAGATTACAGCTTTCGCTTTCATTGAGCTTTGTCCAAAACAACAACCCAAAAGATCTTCAACAATAACCGATAAGCCTATAAGTCGACTTCAGGTTTCTGAACTTTCAGATAAATAGATTCTCGCTCCTAACACATCGTATGTAAGTGGTAGGTAGACCTGTTTATAATTAGAAACATTCTGCTAAACGCAATGATCGAATTAATCGCGTCACTATATACACATATATAGTATATCCACTCACAGATTTTAAAGAGCTGAAAAAAAAAGTCCCTCATAAATATGTCACAAAACCAGTCGGCCGATTAAAAGAATCGATGCAGCGAATCGAATCGGATATAAAAGCACGCGACAATCGAGCAGTCATCATTGCAATCTTCGACGATGAAGTTCTTTGTATTATTCGCTTTCCTGATCCTCGCCCTTGCCACGGTGCAGGCAGCCCCACATCGTAGACCACACGGTGGTGGCCAAGGTCCTTACATTGGCGGCGGCGGTGGCGGCCAAGGTCCCTACGGTGGTGGCGGTCCCTATGGTGGATCCGTTGGTGATGCTATTGCCAACTCTAGTGCCAGCGCCAGGAGTAACGGACCTGGAAGCGCCATAGCCAACTCAAGTGCCCAAGCTGAATCCGGTGGATATGGAAAATAAAATTGTGAAGAGTAAAACATTGTAATCGAAAAACCTGTCAAAAACTTGTGAAATATAAAAGATAAAAAAAAAAACCACTTCCAATCAAAGCAATAATCTTTTACTTTAAAACAGAATACAGAATATGCTAGCTTAATTTTAGATAATTGCTCTATAGGTCGTGCGGTTCAATTGCGGTTTTACGTATTATCTTAAACGTTGTTATATCTGATCTCATTTAAGTTGTCTCAAAACCGGATCCATTAACTCAAATCTTGGTATAATTAAATGGAACATTGCATCACATTTCATAATTACTCGGGGCAATTTTGAATTTTTGAATTTTGTATAATTTGCATGGAAGATATCTGGAAACAAGTTCTGGTATTTAATATGGTATATTTCTTTATTGATTTTTTGATTACTTCACATATTATAACATATGTTTTTGTTTACCTCGTAGCTGATAATCATCATATTAAGCTAATCAAGTAAAATCGGTATTTTAATTAAAGAAATATGCATACATAATATATGTACAAAGTCCAATATTTTTTGCGAAAGATCGTTCGCAAACGGGTCGCATTAACTCTTTAGATATGCTGGCAAAACGAGGGCTCGTCCCGGCATATGCCCACCTAACTATATTTATACCCTTCGACCATTGAAAATGGTCAAAAAAGGGTATACTAACTTTGTGCAAAATGTATGTAACAGGCATAAGGAGGCGTGGCAGACCCCATAAAGTATATATATTCTTGCTCAGGATTACTAGCCGAGTCGATTGAGACATGTCCGTCTGTCTGTCCGTCTGTCCGTCTGTCCGTCTGTCCGTCTGTTTGTTTGAGACAACAGATCTCAGCTATTAAAAAAGCTAGAGACACCAAATTTGGTATGAAGGTTCCTATATATTCGGGGCAGGTGAAGTTTATGTCAAATGTTTGATGCTACGCCCACCGCCCCCGCATATCGGTTATTTACGATTATTAAGCAAAGTAATGAACCTATAAAGTTATGCTTCGGTATGTATAATGCAATGTGAATATATCCTCCAAATTACAATCCGATCGGACCAATAACACAGAAGTTATTCAAGTCAACGTTTTCAGTACAAATGTTCCGTACGGGCAGCAGCTTGCGCGCTGCTTTGAGCAGTTGACGCCGACGTCGACGTTGCGGCGTGCCGCTGTACTTTTTACGCGCGTCGCTGTGTGAGTGCGAGCGAGTAAGCTATATGTAGTAGAAGAATTCGTGCAGAATTTTTGTTTGAAATTATGAGTATAGTTACACGCTTGTAACGGATTTTAAAAATTGGGAGAAGGGTATCTTACTGTCGGGCGCCCGACTGTAGCCTTACCCACTTGTTTTTATTAATTTGCATATCATCTGAAAACCGTAGAAACCGCAAAGTCAAACTAGTTAAATAGAGAGAGATTTTCACTAACAGCCTAAATGTAGACTACATATATTTCCCTTTTCATCATTTATGAAAGATCTTATGCTAAGTGTATTATTCCATGCAAAATCGATTTACTTGAGTTTTAAATCGGTCAGCGAGATGATTTTGATATCAATCGGTGCTGAGAAATCAACGAGTGAAGAAGGTACGTGCTGAGATCGAACAAGTGAGGATCGAATGGAACAGCCTCACTGACTTTCAGGAATATTCAAAATTAAAGAAAAGATAAAAGTTATTTTAATTTTTTTTTCAAAAACTTAAGTAAGTGACATTAAGTTTCATAATTAATCTATATATAAGATAAACTAGTCGGAGCCATTGTCTCAAGAGGAAAGACATTACGACAGACAGGCGACATGGCTAATTATCCTTAGCAAAAATACATATATAATGCACGAATGGTATTCTACTGCGAACACACTCCTACCTGTTTGAAAAATTTAATAATATAATATAATAATAATGCATAACATTAATAACTTCTGTCTATCGGATTGTAATTTTATGGATATATATTCAATACTTTACTTAATAATTGTAAATTAATGATTTACTGGGGCAGAAGGCGTGGCATTGAACATTCGAAATATATCAACTTGATCTGGTTGATCTACACGTTTAATCGGGTAGGGTATAATAAATGATAGAATCCATTCGACAAACTTTTTGTTTTTTTTTTTTCTTTTTATAGCTGAAATCGCATCAAATCAATCAAAATATCCCCCAGGTGATTTTATTTATTTACTTTGCACTCAATTTTTGTTCAAATCAAAATATTGAAAAATTAAATAACAATCAGAAAAAAAACACAAAAACATAAACATAACAGGCCGACAGTTTCGATTGAATCCACTTCAATTTAGGGACTTTTTTCGCAACTTTTAGTTTTTATAGCACATTATCGCCCGATGGATCCGTTGTTATTGTTGATTTCTTTCGGATTGGAACTGCGACCAGTCAACTGATTAAAATCAGACTTAATTATTTATTCACAATGATTTGTGCGGTAGCCAGAAAAAAGACCAATAAATTGCGAATCTTTGGCAAAGCTGCCGTTTTTGGGGGAACCGGTTTTCTATTATCATTTATTCCAAAATTTACTGGTTGAATTTACCTAAGCAATTTGCATAATTAGTGAAGATGCTACGCACACACAATATTGGTAAACAATAGGCGCGTTTAGATCCAAAATAAACATTCTCGATTTAAATACGATTTTAATAACAAACATGCGCAGCTATTGGGATACAATCTGGGCACAGGTTTGGCAAGGTTACAGTTATACCTTTAACATATAACCGAATATTGATGATTACATACAATACATATATGGTATACGTGTGTATAGTTCGAAAGATCACAAGGGAATCGACTTTAGAACTTCTCAGTTCTGGTTTCACTTGATCTTTTATGATATTTATAAATATATTATTTTTTTTTTTTTTTTTTTTTTTTTATTTTTTATTTTTTTTATTTTTTTTGTTTTGCTCAGCTCGTATGAGTATGGAAAATAACCAATATTAAAAGCAGTTAAGCATCGATAATTATCGCAAGCTAATCAGCTGCAATCAATTATATAATATCTTAAAAATCCTGCAAAAATCATATTCGAAATCCATTTAGAAGTGAAGTCATGCAAATATAAAATGTGAAAGCCCCCCTGTGTATTATTTCTTTTCTATCTCGAAATATTAAAAAAAAAAAAAAGACTGCAATATTTGAAGAAGCGACTTCGCAGTCTTTTGCTAATCAAAGTTGATTTGGACCGGCTTTATGTGGTGCGTCATTGTTTATTTACCATATCGAAGCGATAATGACCTGTACCACATATAAAAAGTAATCCATAGAAGAGTATATTATACTAACATATGGAATACCAGTTTAGAAAAGAAACTCGGAATATTTTAGCAAAGTATTATTTTATAGTATATATTTTATTCCATTTTTACTTTCCATTAGCTATGGCCGAGGAACTGGAGGAGGCATTGGCGGATCCACCACGATTACCTGAGGCATTCGATACCGCACTGGATGAGGCGTTCGCATTAGCCGCCCCACCCGAACGGTTATTGGACTCGGCAATAGCTTGGGAACTCGCATTGGCATTGGCAGCACCCGCACCACGTCCGCCTCCATTGGCCACAGCATTGGAAGCGGCATTGGCATTGGCATCACCTCCTCCTCCATTGGCTACTGCCTTGGAGTCGGCACTTGCGTTGGCCGATGATCCGCCATCAAAGCGATCCGGACGGGCACTGTGTCGTGGAGCAGCCGAGGCTACGGCCAGGAGGATGCAGAATATAACAAATACCTTCATGCTGAACCGAACTATCTGACGATAACTGAGAAACTTAAGATCCGGCCGGTGAGTTCACCTTTTATAGCAGCCACTCAAAGTGTGATAACCCAAAAAAAAAAAAATGCATAGGATCTGCGCTGATTTCAATTAGCATAGAAGAAAAACAGAAATTAAGATAAACACATATAACATATATAATATAACAAAATGAGGCTAGTCGAATACGTTTGTGCAGGTGAGAAATGTGTGTGCGAACCTCTGACGGGGGAATTACCTAGACAAAGCTTATGCCAGATTTCTCTCAAACCGGCTATGGATAATTATGTATATGTAGATCTTTCATTGCTTCCTTCTTTGTTTTTTTCAATACCCTTGCAGAGGGTATATTCATTTTGGCCAAACCCATAGACCATATCAATTGTAAAGCAGTAATCCACAGGGTAATCAGCATAGAGCTTTGTCTTTCAGTATGATATATCGTATACAAACTATCGGCTGATTTTTTTTTTATTTTCAAGATAGCATTACCAAACTTACCACATCGATTTGCATCAATTAAAAAAATATCATGTCTGCAAAATTTCATGTAAATCGAATCACTATATATGTCACGCTATATGTTAGCTGCCATAACCCAAAAAAACCAGTCCTATTAAATTATGTATTTTTATGTAATTCCCTTCAATGAGAAATCTCCGCAAGGGTATACAATCTTCGGCATGCCAAAGCTAGCTTTGCTTTCTGTTTTTTTTTTTTTATGCTCTCCATAAACGTTAAACGTAGACAGGTTTGCGAAGAAAAAAAAGAAATATATCTGCATCTCATACGATCTTATGAAATAATGTTTTATGTACGGGTAAAAAACCTTAGGGTTTCATTCCATTTCAATCATTACTGAGTATATCATTTATATCATTTTGAAGAATTCTTTTTATGTTCCGTAAATGTTAGCTTCTTAGTTAAGTTTTACAAATTAGTTGAACGGAAATTTCCACTCAATTCCTATAGAAACTAGAACCTAAAAACAAATCGAAAAAGTATTCTTAATACAAAAGTTTAGTTTTTTTTATTTTTTATTAGATTTAATCATTAGGAATTAATTAGGAAATCACGATCGTTGGTCGCAGAGTCTTTTTGGCTTATTTACCAAGTGCGGAAGCGTTGGAAGAGGCACTGGCGTTGGCATCTCCACCAAATCCGTTGGCCACAGCACTGGATGAAGCATTGGCATCGGCATTGCCACCACGGAAACCACCCTGACCGTTGGCTACGGCATTTGATGCGGCATTGGCATTGGCATTGCCACCAGGATAGGCACCAGGGAAGCGACCTTGACCTTCTGCATTGGCCACGGCGTTGGCATTGGCATTGGCATTGGAATTGCCACCAGGGAAGCCTCCTTGACCTCCTGCATTTGCCACGGCATTGGCATCAGCATTGGCATTGGCATTGCCACCGGGATAGGCACCAGGGAAACCACCTTGACCCTCTGCGTTCGCGACGGCATTGGCATTGGCATTGGCATTCGAATTTCCGCCAGGATAGGCACCAGGGAAGCCACCTTGACCTTCTGCATTGGCCACGGCATTGGCATTTGCATTGGCATTGGAATTACCGCCAGGGAAACCACCTGGACCTTGAGGACCAGGGAAACCACCTGGACCTTGGGGACCAGGTCCGAAACCAGGTCTGTTTTGTGTGAAATATCGGTTTCCGGGGTATCCACCGAATCCGTATCCACCAGGATTTCCACCCCATCCACCGAAACCGCCACCGAATCCACCAAATCCACCGAAACCGTATCCAGGGCCACCACCGAATCCAGGGCGACCACCGAATCCAGGGCCACCACCGTATCCACCGTATTGAGGTCTTTCGCCTTGGGCCTGGGATTGGGCACTGGCATTGGCATCCGCTGTCGATGTCGCCTGTGGCCGAGGAGCTGCCGCTGCCAGGGCAAGGATAACACTGAGTACGATGAAGATCTTCATGATGCGGCGGTGCGATCTGTCTGACGACACACAACAAACTTAGAAATCTTCCGTTGAGATCGAGCTTTTATAAAAACTAATACGTCTGGCTATCGAAATCAGACAGAAACCAGACGGCATAATGTGCCCGAAGCATGCAGGGTAGCAACGCACCACAGATACCCTTTTTCAAATTGAAAATGTCTTTGATTTCGAAATGTTATAATCAAACACTTGGGTTGTTAGTTAATAATATTATATTATTGGAATATTTATTAATGAGACTTTGCTGTTGATATTCCTAACAAATTGCGCAAAATTATATATTTATTTCTCACTGATCAGGGCAATATACCCCTTGATACACTATAGAATCGATCGATCAATTAGCATACATAACGACGAAAATCCAAATCGCAGACAAAACATTTACATTGTGAATTATGATGGTATTTTGGGTTCCTGATTATGCCAAACCAAATGGTTCGCTCGGATCGGATCGAATTGTCAAGTATCTCTGGATTCGCACTGGATTTCACCCAAACCGGTTTTAGGCTACACACACATCTCGAGGTTTCTTTGGTTTGCAATTTAGAAATATTTTCAGCACTTAAGTTGACGACTGGACTGACTAAACGGAGTGTTAATTGACATCTTCACTTATCCATAGGTGATTTTCAGAATGTACTTTCCAACAGAATATTAATAGAAGAATGACACGCGCAATCTCAAAATGATTATATTATATTTTCATATTTTTATTATATTTTTTTGTTTTTTATTTATTTTTTTATAGTTTTCTCGTTCGGCCTTATTGTTCTCAAATGATTAGCAGATTTTGCCTATATACCGGTTTTTCGTGTAATTTTCTTACTTCAGGAACCGTATAGGGTTTTTATGGCAATCATTTACAGAGTTTTACGTCCAATTAAAAGGCAACAGCTTCCGGGAACCAGTTTCCAAATTTTTGATAACAAATCTAATAGTGTGACTATAAAAACTCAATTGTCAAGGTTAGCTTCGGTTTTTAGTTAAAGATCTACTCATAACCCCATCTGGATTTCAAGTTCTAGGAAAATACAGATCTCTTACTCCATCAAATATATTTTCAAAGAATTAAATTTGGCGGGATCCAACACTTTTAAAACCAAAAACATATTTTAATATATTATTTTTTTTTATTTTTAATTAATCCTAAATTAATGCACATTGTTAGTTGTGAGTCTTATCCTGGGAAAGGTCCTCCTGCACTCGAGCTGGCTGAAGAACTGGCGGATGCCGCTCCATTTCCTCCACCGGAGACAGCATTTGACGTTGAGGTGGCGGTGGCAGTGCTGCCTCCAAAGCCAGCACCCTCTGGCCTACCGCTATAGCCAGCACCTCCGAAACCGGGTCCACCACCAACGCCGGGTCCACCTCCGAAACCGGGTCTACCTCCGAAACCGGGTCCACCTCCAAATCCTCCAAAGCCGGGTCCGAAACCGGGTCTACCTCCGAAACCGGGTCCACCTCCGAATCCTCCAAAGCCGGGTTCACCTTTGTATTCGGGTCCACCTCCAAAGCCACCACCTCCATTGCCGTAACTGGGTCGACCTCCAAAGGCACCGTAACTGGGTCTAACTCCAAAACCTCCGAAACCTTGAGCATTGGCATTAGCATTGGCATTGGCATTGGAGTTGCCCCCAAATTGTGGCAGAGCCGACGCCACAGCCACCAGAACGGAGAGAGCGATGAACAGTTTCATTGTTGAAGCTTCCAGATGCTTTTACAGACTTAACGAAACCAACTTTGGGTGTCGCCTTTTATACCAATCGCCCTAGACCTAGACGCGATCGTTTCGCCTAGGAAGTGGGAATCACACATACGTGTAGAAAGAGAAAGAAAGAGAGAGCGAGCGAGCGAGCAAGCGAGCGAGCGATCGACTTTATTATTGTATGTTAAGCGATAGGCCAAAATACAATAAAAAAAAAAATGTTAGGCTAAATTAGTTAATCCAACATCACAGATACGAAAACTATGAAAACAACAAAAATATTAGCAAAGTTTCATTTGCATACGATGCCCGATTCCGGTTTCAAAGAGAGGTGGCTGAATTATTTAAGAACCACGTATTCGATAAGGGATTTAATATTTACAAATTAATTTAAGGCGGCATATTGATATTGGGTATCATCATTTGAAGAGACCTCTACAATAGGTATATTACCTTAACTCACTCACATGCATAAAGACATTTGGACACGTGGGTAAAAACTCAATTTAGTGACGACAACAACGAAACCTTTTGTCTAACTATTGTATTACTATTAAATATCTCGATTTTATATACCCTTTGATCATTGAAAATTTTCGAAGAAGGGTATACCAACTTAGAGGAACCATAGAGTATATATATAGAGTATATATTTATTCTTGCTCAGAATCACTAACCAAGTCGATTGAGCCATGTCTGTCTGTCTGTCTGTCTGTCTGTCTGTCTGCCCGTCTGTCTGTCTGTTCATTTGATCTCAGCTATTATAAAAGCTAGAGAAGTAGTAGGTTAATTTAAATCTGATTGAAAATTAAAAGTTTAATTACACGTTTGTAACGCATATTGAAAATTGAGCGCAGGGTATCTTACAGGCGGGCACGCTCATCTATAGCCTGGCCGACTATGTAGTAAGGTTTTACGAAACATAGGAATATACATGTATATTTAACCTAACTATAATTTTTATTATTTGCATTTCAGTCGAATTGTTATAGAAACAAGTCATCGGAAATTAAGGTTCAATTAAATTTAACATCCTTGCTCTATGTAGAAAAACGTATTTGTTTTTTTTTTTTTGTTGTTAATTATTATATTATTATTAACAAACATTATTATTAACAAACATTGTAAAGTCATGGCCTTGGGAAGTTAAAACATAATTACACCGTGTTTAATGAGAAAAACGGTTTATTTTCTAGAATGGGCACTGGCGTTGGCATTGGCACTGGCAGAGCCACCGAATGCACCTTTGGCAATGGCATTGGCGTTGGCATTGGCATTGGCATCGCCACCGAATCCATTGGAATCGGCATTCGCATTGGCGTTGGCGTTCGCTTCGGAACCACCGAATCCACCTTGTCCACCTTGTCCACCGAATTGACCTTGTCCACCGAATTGACCTTGTCCACCGAATTGACCTTGTCCACCGAATTGTACCTTGTCCACCGAATCCTGGTCTACCTTGTCCACCGAATCCTGGTCCGCCTTGTCCACCGAATTCTGGTCCGCCTGGTCCACCGAATCCTGGTCCGCGTTCTCCACCGAATCCACCTGGTCTACCACCTTGTCCACCGAATTGTTGTGGACCGAATCCACCTTGACCATTAGATTCGGCATCGGCGTTGGCATTGGCATTGGCATTGCCACCATATTGTGGCATAGCCGACGCCACAGCCAGGAGAACGGAGAGAGCGATGAACAGTTTCATTGTTGAAGCTTCCAGATGCTTTTACAGACTTAGCTAAACGAATATTTTGTGGCGTCTTTTATACAACTCAACCCTAGGATCGGTCTAGACAGACCTGTCAGTTCGATCGGCAAGTGAGAGAGCATGAGCTGGAACAGAAAGTGAGATAAAAAGAGTAAGCAATAGAGTTAATTAATACGTGTTTAGCGACAGACTACGATATACAATAGCAACTTTCGGCTAGACTCGATTTTATTTAGCATCGCATCTTAAATTTCAGATTATAAAACTATAAAGACAACGAAAATATTATCACAGTAATTTGCATTTTTCCGAATTCTGGTTCTATAAAAGTTGGGAGACATGTGTATATTTTTTTTTTTTTTTTTGAATCGTTTATACTGTAAGATATAACGTGAATTTATTTCAAATAAATTATAAACATGCTCGCTGTAAGTTGCTCTGTTTTCTTACAAGGTGAGCACAGTTCAGATAAGGTAGAGAACCGTAGGTTGAATAACTTTAATGATGTTATATCTAAAATTTAAAACAAATTTGATTTGCATATAGTTGGTATACAAAAATCATGTTTATCTTTAATATTTGCGAATATCGACACGTTTGTGCAGACAACTGGGACAGACAGAGTGAAATGGCTTATCGAGAATATATGTACATATATAATTGATGATTTCTGACAAGCCTCCAACATACGCAAAAAAACTGGTATAACCCTTTCTATTAACAGTTTTCAACGGTAAATAATAATATAAAACAGAGACAAGTGATTAACCCAGTTTTATAGCCGATAATTTATAATCTAAAACTTAAGATAACAGGATTAATTACATATATAAGATCTTCATAGTATTTTAATTCGATATAATTGCAAATTGTCAAATAGGATAGTACGATTTCCTATATATAGAATCTCCATAGTATTTTAATTTGAAGCTTTTAAAAGTTTACCAAATATTCGATTACATTTGGCAGTTTTTATTCATAACCTTCGGGTACACGGTATTAACCATCTAGTCCACCACCGTATCCATAACCAAGGATCAATTACTACCAAGTCAACCTTGTCCACCAGATTTTCCAACCTGGAATCCACCACCACCGTGGTCAAAATTAGCCACATGAATGCCTCGATGTGGCTTTTATACAATGCATTCCCAGAACGAGACTATTCCGAATTTGCAATTTTTTTGCCAGAGAAGTTTTGCTAGTTTTGTGATATGCCAAAATACACAAACAATCCTATGCTAGATTGTATTAACTCTCAGATTTGCAAGCTATATAATGGCAACGATGAGGATGCGACGCTAAATGATCAAATAAAAAACCAAATTAGTAGTATCAATTAGTTATACCGTTAACAAAGATAGCGAATCCCCCCCATCACAGATTGATTTTCGCAAAAAAAAACAAAAACCAATCGGTAAGGCTACAGTCAATTGCACCCGACAGTAAGATACCCTTCGCCCAATTCGCAAAGTCACATTCTCAATGTTATCAAACTAATAATTTGAAACAAAGAATTCTGCACAACTTATTCTACTTCATATGACTTACTCGCTCATTAACACTTGTGATTTAAAATAAAAAAATATTTTGGTGAAAAATCATAGGGGGGACCCTTACCTAAATTTTCCAAATATCGAAAAATGATTAAAAATTTATTAAGCTATCTTTTAATTGTAGAATAACTCAGTTTGTTAAAACATAAAGAAAATGTCATTCCGCGTGAAAATAGTTTGATTTTTAAGAAAGTTACGATCGGTGTAAATTGAGGTTACCAGGCCTATTGAGAGTGTTACATGTCTAATTTTTTGCCCATTTCGACATGATTTTTGGGCCAAAATTAAGTACCGCTTAAAATCGATTTAAACTATTTTTTAGAACTATTTTTGACCTCCGCAATCGATTAAAATTAAAAACTAGCGATATCAAAAAAATAAAAAATAATTTTGTTGAAAAATCATAGGGTGGACCCTTACCTAATTTTCAAAATATCGAAAAATATTAAAATATCCATTATGCTATTTTTAAAATGTAGAATCACTCAGGTTGTTAAAACATAAACAAAATGTCATTCCGTGTGGAAATCGTTTGATTTTTAAGAAAGTTACGATCGGTGTAAAATGAGGGTACCAGGCCTGTTGAAGGTGTTACATGTAAAAATTTGTCACCATTTCGACATGATTTTTTGCCCAAAAATAAGTATCGTTTAAAATCGATTTAAACAATTGTTTAGTACTTATTTTGACCTCCGCAATCGATTAAAATTAAAAACTCGTGATATCAAAATAATTAAAAAAAAATGTTGTCGAAAAATCATAGGGGGGACCCTTACCTAAATGATCAAAATATCGAAAATTAAAAAAAGCTATTTTTCTCTGAATTTCAAACAGAGAATTCTGCACAAATAGTTATAGTATAACTATAGCTTACTTGCTTGCACTCATGCAGCGACGCGCGTAATGAGTAAAGCAACGCATCACGACGTCGACGTCGACGTTAACTGCTTTTGGCAGCGCGCAGGCTGCTGCTCGTACCGAACATTTGTACTCTTAACTTTGTAGTTGTTGTTTAATTACGATTGTAATTTGAACAATATGTTCATATGTGTATACCGTAAAATAACGTTATGAATTCAATACTTTGCTTTATAATGACACATTAAGAATATTTATACTTAATGTTGTCTACCACGACTCCTTATGCCTGTTTCATACGTTTGCACAAAGTTAGTATACCCCTTATATAAAAAACCGGCTTTATGTCATAGATTTGGTTTATTATTCGTATCTCTATTTCACAGCATTATTACGGCTAGAGCAGGTAGTGAGGTAGACGCATGTTCACTCTCTCCCTGCTAGAGAATCTGCATTTTGCAGAAACCTATTCTTTATGTCAAATGAATTCATAATTGAGATTTAAAATAATTGAAAGATTATTCAAATTTCTATGAATCTTTCCTTTTTTTTCTTCAAGCGCTATAAATTTAGTAAAGCTCTAATTAACAATAATATTTGAGAGTTCTTTTATAAGGATAGTTACGTATTATACATACTATAGAATGAATATCAAATCAGGCTTTAAATTATATACTATATTCATGTGATCATTGTAGCTAAATTTGGTGGCAATATGCCATATTATTTATAATTTTAAAGTTAAAACATTAATCAACAGTACAATAATGATATTCATCCAAATGATTACTGCAAATTTGATAAGGAATGGATTGAAGAAATAAAGAAAATAAAGAAATAAATTATTTGGGAAATAAGATTATGGGGAAAAGAGAATTTTTTTACAGCCTAATAATATGCAACAAAAATCCACTAGGTTTGAAGTTACTCTTCTGATCAATGGGTGTATAACAGTCGAGCACACTCTATTTTATTATTGAGATACTTTGTTTTTAGTCTTCAGGTTTCTTTCTAAAACGATGACGTGACGGATCTAATAGATTCAAATCGATACCTCGTATGTGCGAATATTTTTATTATTGTCTCCACTTATATGGCGAAATAAACGGGCTTTTTATGCGCTTCGCATTATGCTGGGTGAATACAGAGGAGGGAGACGAGAGATGAGAATCATATATATTATTTCAGAAATGATAAACAATGTTTAAATTTTTTATATTTTATTATTTCTTATTTTAGCCTATTTTAACATTAAACCTAAATACAGTTTGTTCTGTAATCCCAGCTCTGATTTCAGTATTCTCTAACCAGCAAAGCCACCTCCAGCAGCGGCAGAAGCAGCGGATGACGCAGCAGCTGCACCACCAGCACCACCTGACGAAGCACTGGAGGAAGATGATGCGGAGGAGCTACCCACTGGCACTTGGTTCAAATAATTCTGCGGGTAATAGCCACCGCCACCGCCTCCGAAGGCGGGGTTATAGCCACCACCACCGCCTCCGAAGGCAGGGTTATAGCCACCGCCTCCGTTAAAGCCACCACCATAGGGTCCAGGCCCAAAGCCTCCGCCTCCGCCACCGAAGCCGCCGCCGCCATGATGATGATGATGACGTCTCGGAGGACCGAAACCACCGCCGAAACCACCGCCGTAACCACCGTACTGCGGCAGAGCTGCCGCAACGGCAATCAAGATTGCAAGTACAATCAATGTCTTCATATTCCTGGGATCGATCAAGAGTCTGTTGTGTACACCCCAAGCTGAATGCGGTTCAACTGATGAAGCGATACCCGAAATTTCTAACTTTATATACGCGATGCATCCATCATAGGGGCAAATCGAGTGTGGTGAATTAGAATAGGTCGGAACTGGTCGGAACTTCGGCATCGACATCTTGGAAGCATTAACCGGTTTTCTTTGCATTTATTTCTAATTATTAACATCGGGTTCGACATCATTTCATATAATACGATATGTCGTTTCGCCTCTTTTCGAGTGTCATTTGATCGGGTGATTCCCAAAATAACTTGATCAGATTCAAAAGGCATAATCGTGAACGATCGAGTGATTTTGGTAGAGTGTGTACTTAGAGATCACACTTAAATCTCACTCTCTCTCTCCCTCTCACTTACTCACTCTCTCTTTCTCTTTCTCCTCTCTCCCTCTCTCTCATCTTGTTTATTTGCTTATTCTAGTCAACTGACAAGTTCATCTTGAAGAGTTTATTCCCCCCCGAACGCATTGTCTAGCAAAGCGGTTTAAATGACGACTTTGTCGATAAGAAATTCAAATAAATTAACATCAAAAATAATGTCTAAGAAAAACAATTTCAAGCGCATTAACTATGTGCAAATGGATACTTAGAAATGGAACCGGGTAAAAAAGAAATGTGATCGTGAACGATCACGAAATTAAAAATCGATATAAAACAAAAATCGATTAAATAACATTTCAGTAAAGTACGTTTATATTAATTGTTTTCTATGATTTATTTTATGTTATTTTTTAAATTTTTATAGTTGATCTTAAGCGATCTTATACTAAGGCTTTCATACACATTTGATCGTCACTTAATTCTAATTGGATGTAATATTCATAACACAAAGTTGTTCCTCTCTAATAAATATATATGATATATATGCATATATATACAAGTCTATTCAGAGAGACTCTCTAGAGGTGCATGAACTCTGTGGAAGTGATAATATATACCTGTCAACTGGCGAGAGTATAAAGTAAAAAATTATCTCATTAAGTTGTACAAAATGTAAACTTGATTTTAATATGTGCAATTAGAAGAGAAGAGAACAAAAGATTATAAAAAATGGTTTAATAAATAATTGTTAATTAACAGACGACTACGTGAGCTGTCAATTCGAATATTGTATCATGTACTCGATGAGATGGCTCAGAATGCCGTCATTGCTCACGACTATTCTAGATATTGCACATGAGTGTTTTTACACTCACTCAATCAAAAGGGGTTTTCTACATGGGGCGTTTCTGTGAAAATTTTCAAAGCGAAACCCGTCCGGAATTTGTGATTTTTTTCGTTAAAACATTAGATAAACAATTATCACCAAATATTGTTGGGAAAGTCCGCCGGAAAATAATATTCAAAAGCTAAACAAATAGTTTCTACTTATAGTAAACATAACCGGAGGCATAAAATCAACTGTATAATCACTGGACTTATGCAAACCAAAATAAACCAAAGTCCAAGCATAACTTGTGCTAATTTCTCTGATTTTAAACCGGACCATCTATTTCTCTATCTATTTAGATATTCATTTACCTATCTATTTATTTATTTATGCAAACAAACAGCGGCGCTACGGGGAGCTCACATAATTGTTTCATACAACCGGTTTGCCGGCTTGTTTTCTACCTCTCTTTCGTTTTTTTTTTTTTTTTTTTTTTTTCGCATTATTTATTTCGCCAAATTAATTTAAATTTTTTGCTTTATTTTGTATCCTCTACGCGGTTCGTAATTTTAAAAAAGCCAGCGGCTATTTTTCTCTACTTTTGCGTTTCACTTTTTTCTTTACTTATCAGTTCTATACAGAGCTCTACTACGTATGCTTTTCGAGTGATTAATGATGATGTTCCCGAACCCGAAATGCGTAGTTCAAAACAATTCAAAATGTAAACAAAACAAAAAAATTATATTTATGTGTTTAAAAATAATTCCATTATTATTATTTATTTAACTTCTTAAGTTTTTTGTTACTAATGCAAAAAGATGAGATAACTGGTTTGGTTGGATATGACGAAGATTCGAGAGACTCGTTGATATGTTTGTTTAAGTCAAGCCCCTTTTATTTTACAAATTTCGCTACCCTCTACAATAGTATTAGCATAAGTTAGCGGCTTTTATGCGACATTTTCTTTGATATATTCGCTTTACGTATAATTTAAACAATTATCAGCTCATTAGTTTGTTACCAAAAAAAAAAAAAAAAAAAAACTCACGAAGAGAGTGAGCTTACTTGCAGTTGAAATACCCTACAATATTGACTATTAAGGATTATTTCTGCCCATTTCTAATTGGATTGTCAAACTGAATTTCCAAACGTATAACTATATCAATTATCGATATACCGTTAATATACTATTATTAATTATCGATTGCCATAAATGAGTGTGAAGTAAATCTAGCAAAATTTTCATTATTATTTTCAAAGCGAAAATATTTGCTTATTAAAAGCAATCAAAATCAAATAATTTATAGCTAAATTTTATCGCATTAGAGGCACTACGAACCGTAGCTTGCCGTAGCCTGGGGCCTTCGGTTCGGTCCTATAACTAATGAACGTCCCTGTTAATTATGTAAACAGCAGCACACACGCAGCATTCATACATACTACATGTATATACATATATGGGTAACTATGGTAAAATGGAAATATTTTTGGCATCAGTCGAGCTACCGTTTATATTGTTATTTGGACGTTTCTCTGCCGAATTGAATTATCCGTTTATTTGGCGAACGGGACAAACTTTTCAATTATGCGACCGATGATGCTAATGAACAAAGCGCTGGGCAGCGTCAGGGAATCAGGAAACAGGGTGTATCAGGAGGGGGCGACCCATACGCGATACACTTTCAATTATTTAATTTTAATTAAAATTCTAATATTGCCTGCTGCATGCATGCAAAACCATTGCATACTTTTAGGCAGCGTCCATTTTGAGTGAGTACGATGGGTTGTTCTGGTAACTGGTTTCGCCAACAGATCGATATACACTAAAATATGTAAGAGTGTGTGAGATTTGTGTGCACAATAACGTGTCTATGGATTTAAATGTAACTGCTCTTTAATTAAAATTTATAAAATAATAAAATAATAATAATAAAATTAATTATTATTATAGCATACTTTGAGCTACTTGAAGAAAATAAATAAAATATAAAGTATTCGTACTTCTTGCAGAATATGAATAAAAAATAAAGTATTCACATTGTAAAGCTGCAAATGCCAGACTTTCACAATATTTATATTCTATTATTTAACTCTCTCTTCTTTATTTATTATAATTTATGTTTAGATCGTTAGATTTAATAAAATGTCGCAATACTTTCGAGTTGTTTTCATGGCTTGCGACTGGATTTACATTTATTTTATAGCTCTCCCCCCCCCCCACCCCCTGCCACATAGTAAATTGCGGCAAACAAAGGAGACGATGATATTGTCAGTTCGACGACGACGCCGAGAAGGGACCACAGAGGGACAATCATACGAATGGCAACACTGACGACAACTTGCAACATGCAACACGGCGCGGCAACTGGAGTCGACAATGTGGCAAGCCGCCAGCAAGCAGTTGGCGTCGCTGGAGCTCGATCCTGTGCCCCTCCAGCTGCTGCCCTCCCCCTCTCAGCGCGTGCACTTCCGCCTTATGTGGCAAAGTGCACCACAGGGGTTCATTGTCCTTGTGCAAATTGGTCTCGGTTTATTGCCAATGGCTGCAGACGCAGTCCGACCAGCAGCTGCTCCTGGTTTGTCTCCTCTCTCTCTCTCCTTCTCTCTGCCTATCTCTCTCTCTCTCTCTCTGCCTAGTTGAAAGCAATAAAACTGCACTCTGAGGCAGCACAAAAGTTTGCTTAAGATTTCAATTTGTGTGCAACAATTTGCCATAGTTAAATTGCCGCAGCGTGGCAACTCTGCCCCGACTCCAGCTCCGGCTAATGATAAATGTTTGGGTAAATGCCACATAGACGGCAATCGAGACTGTGGCCCATTCGGGAGATTTATGCCAGCGAGTATGTTATCATCTCTCGCTCTCTCTCTCTCCCACTTCTCCTCCTCCTTCCTCCCAAGCTGCACATTAATTCGCGCAAAACTTTCCACAAACTTAAAGTTTGCACATGAATTCTCGGGGAATAAATGGTATATCTCCTGCTCAAGGACACGTCCCACGTGACTAACAGACTGAAAACTTGCGACACTTAACTTTTTAAGATATAATTTAAATATTCAAAAATATACTTTATATATTTGTGGAAACCTTTAACCTTTAATCGTATCGATTGCTATAATATAACCTGTTATTTGTTTCGATCAGTTTCTTAAAGAGGCGCCTATAATAACACGTTAATTAATAAATGCTTTTGGCTGAAAGTCGACTAATAAACCGTAAAATACTTTAAACAATAATGAAAGTATACAAAAGCTACTATATATCTATATACGTATAACTCATTAACTTTAGAAGGCAGACAGTTGAAACTTGGTATATATAAAGCTATTTATAGCAACTTTGAACTGCCCGAATTTGATAAAGATAACTGCTTCACAGAGTGAAATACAGGGTGTCTAAGCATAAAGAAAGCCTGAAGAACACCTTAAAACGAAAATATTCTTTAAATATCTTATATAAAAGGTAAGCTGATTAGATTTGGCATACATAAAGCTACTGATAGCAATTATCGTTTGGCTAAATTTCAGCAATATTCCCACTTCATAGAACTAGCTACAGGGTATTTAAGAACATCCTACAGTGTTCTACTACTTGTTATAAACCATTATATTTTATAGCAAGCAAATTATGGCTCTTCTAGGCAATTGTTATAGCACAACAACACATTCGCACAAGTATTCAGAGATTCATTCGAGATTCTATAGATCGCAACGCGCAGACCTTATACAACCTGCCTGAGTGCTTCGAGTACATCATCTATGTGAGAGTATCAATTAATATCCATTTTTATGGCTGCTCTATAGTCATCCACAGCCCCTCCCGACTGCGGTTTATCCGCTCGTTGCATAATCCCATACAGAATCGGTTATAGAACTTTGTTTTACTATAAAAATTTATTGAATCTCGTCCATTGGACTTGGAAATACTTTTTTGCTTGGGATGCTAGGCAATGTTTATAAGCTATACAGGGGGGAAGGGGTGTCTTAGGTCTAACGGCCGTAGCTGCCCGAGGATGCCGAGGCAGTTGCAGTGGCAGATGTACCTGCTCCACCGTAGCCACCGCCTCCTTTGCCTCCATGTCCGCCGCCTCCGTGTCCGCCGCCACCTCCGAAGCTGCCGCCGCCGCCTCCGAAGCCGCCACCAGGTCCACCGCCGCTATATCCGCCGCCTCCGTGCTTGCCACCGCCTCCATGTTTGCCACCGCCGCCGCCACCGCCAAGGCCGCCACCCAGTCCAAGACCACCACCGAGTCCCAGACCGCCACCGAGTTCAAGACCACCACCACCAGCTGATCCGCCAGCGAAGCTGCCACTTGAAGATCCGCCGCCGAAGCCACCGCCTCCTCGACCGCCGCCTCCGTGACTGCCACCTCCAAGACCGCCGCCTCCGTGACCGCCGCCTCCAGAGCCTCCGCCAAATCCACCACCTCCAGGACCGCCACCAAAACCGCCGCCGCCGCCTCCAAAGCCACCACCGCCAGCGCCGCCACCTCCATAACCACCGGAACCAGCAGATCCGCCTCCAAAACCTCCGGCACCACCGCCTGCAGAGCCGCCACTATATCCACCGCCTCCGTGACCACCACCTCGGCCGCCGCCGCCAAAGCTGCCTGCGCCGCCGCCAGCTGAACCGCCTCCAAAACCGCCGGCGCCACCGCCTGCAGAGCCGCCGCCGAATCCACCACTTCCTTGGCCACCGCCGCCTCCATGACCGCCGCCTCCAAAGCCACCGGCGCTACCGCCTGCAGAGCCGCCACCGAATCCACCGCCGCCTCCAAGACCACCGCCGCCTCCAAGACCACCACCGCCTCCGTGACCACCGCCGCCGCCGCCTCCGGGACCGCCACCGAATCCACCGCCTCCAGGACCGCCTCCGTAGCTACCGCCACCAAGACCGCCAGCACTGGCACTGGAACCAGCCGAGGATGAAGCTCCGCCACCGGCACCACCGCCGCCATAGCCACCGCCAAATGGTCCACCGCCACCGCCTCCACCGCCACCAAGGCCGCCGCCACCAAGGCCGCCGCCTAGACCAAGTCCAAGACCGCCGCCTCCGTGCTTGCCGCCGCCGCCGAGGAGACCACCGCCGAGACCACCGCCGAGACCCAGGCCGCCGCCCAGTCCCAGACCAAGTCCGCCACCGCCTCCTGCACCGCCACCAGCGCCTCCTGCACCGCCACCGCCGTATCCGCCTTCTCCGCCGCCTCCAAACTTGCCACCGGCATTGGCACTGGAACTAGCCGAGGCAGAGGCGGTGGCCGATGAAGACGCACCTCCGCCTCCACCTCCATAGCCACCCGCAGTGGCGAGAGCCACACAAACGCTTAGCACAATAAACAATCTCATCGGAACTTTCGACTGACGCCGACTGACTGCGCCGCTCCGAGAACCCTCCGCTTTTATAAGAAACCGTCGACGAAATGTTACAGCAAAATACAAAAAAAAAAAAAAAAAAAAAAGGCAAAAGGCAGCGGCAAAAACAGAAAAAGGAAAACAGCAAGAAACAAAACACAAACACAAAATGCAAAACACAAAATATAAAGAGGAAAACAAGAAAAAATGATTTGCTTCGAAATGCCGAAGGTTTCATACCCTTTCTGTTTTAAAATTCCAAAGAACTTTTCTTATAAGACTATGGTATGGTTCTCACACTCTTGGAATATTTTAACGATATTATAAAAAATTTAATTATAAATTTAAAAAATTTAAAAAAGAAACTAAAATGCGGAAGGATTTATACGGAAGGAATTATACATACAATTCTAAAGAACTTTCCCTATATGACTATGTATGGTATGGTTCTCACACTCTTGGATTATTAGTACGATATTATAAAAAATTATACATAATTTATCTAATTATTAATTTACTAATATTATAAAAAATTAGAAATAATATAACTCATTTTCTGTATATCATATAAAACTGCTACAAAATCCACTTTTGTTCCCATCTTGATGAAATTTTCACAGCGCGTTATAAACATAAAAAACTATAGTTCAGAGATGTAAATTTGCTAAAAGTCCATATTCTCTTTCAAAGAGTATAAAAAAGAATTATTCGCACAAAAAATAAAAACAAATAAACTATGATGCCTGGTTGGGTCTAACAGGCAAATACTATACGCTAGTCACGTTCTGAAAACCGGGATCGACATCGGGTCAGACATAGCAGCTCACTGATAATTAGCCCACAGATGAGAGCGAAAGAGAGAGGTAGAAATATAGTGGAGAATAAAAAAAACCACCATATCAACCGCAACAACAATATCAACTACAAAAAGATCGGCCAAAACAATAAGAAATTTATCATCATTTAAATATTATACTTATCATTGTCTACGTTTCTCGCGAATTATACTCTATCAAAAAAAAAAAACAAATTAGAATACAAGTGAGACATAGTAATGCACATTGGAAACAAATGGGAATTACCCAAAACGTAACTGATACTCACTAGCAAAGGTAGCAGGTAAACTTTAACTATTCTATACAACACAATTATATAGGGAGATATTCATGAGACTTCCACGTAATTTCGCCCAATTTGGAAATTATATCAGTAGCATTATTTTTTTCCAAAAAAAAAAAACCCATATAGATCACGCCCCAATTTCAATTGATATTCTGCACATCGAGAGCATTTCGCATTCGTTTAGAGTTTTTTATGGTTCTTGTTCCCATCGCATCTGTTTATATAAACCCATCTCATCGACGTCATTAAGATCGGAAATAGCTGAGTAGATTTTTGTCCAATCGAAACGTGTTTAGAATTTTGTATTATTTAAAATCATTTTAATATAGTACTTGTACCAGTAGTTGTACTTTCTGATTTGATTATGAATGCAACTGACCCCATAGGGGGCGCTATACTGTCTCGATCTTGAAACGATTGAAGGGGTTGGGTAACGCTGATTATTACGAAGCGTTTATTAACTATGAATTACAATGAACACATTTAATGAGTAGTTAGAATGCACTCGACTACTCAGAAGGCAGACTTAAGATCATTTTATTAATGTTTGTGAATAACTCAGTAGATTCAATTGAGATTTTCAGTAAAATTTAGTAAAAATGCTAATATATTTATGATAATAAAGTGTGGAAATGATATGATGATTTTGCACAGACCGCAATACCCATTGCAGTCTCTAGTTATAGGGTATAGACATTAATTCTATATAATTAGTTTATTAATGACAACTGTAGATAGCTCAATGAATTGATTATGAGTGATAAACTGATTGATAAACTTATCATATTATAAAAACTCAAGAAATATAAATAATTTTAAATCTATCAGATAGCATACAAATTTAATTTAATTTTTAATTTAAGTAATTAGTTAAATTTAATTTAGAAAATACTTTAAAAATTAAAACAAATATGTTATATGTATTTACTACGATTTTCATGGGAAATAATCGATTCTAGCTCAATGTTATACAAATGGGAATTAATTTTATATTGATTAGATCAAGATCATAATCAAGGGAATAACAATGAGTCAAAATTGAGAGCAAGGCAATAACCCAGCGCTGATAATGCTGATAATGATATAAGTAGGACGAGCGTTTAAACATTCCATTTCCAGCAAGAATATTATAAATAGAAACTTTAATCTTTCATGTATCGCCGTGGTGAATATTTAAAGTCCGCCCCAGTTAATCCTACAGAAGCCAGTGAAAAACTTCTCTCACAGTGTTAACCATAATAAATATTCCTAAAAAGCTGGAAAAACTGAATTTCCTTTTTGCATTTAAGCTTCGCTTGGCTGCAAGTGAGTTTAGGTCTACAGTTTACAGTATACGGTCTATAAGTAAATGGAAACTCGCTCTCTCTCACGCCTTGTACACAGTTTTTCACTTAGTTTTGGCCGCTTGGCCGGGTAAACTGAAATGCAAATGTCAAGACATGGTGGCCTGAAAGCATAAGCAGCTCGAGGAAGTCAGTCAGAAGAGAGACAGAGAGACAGAGAGAGAGAGAGAGAGAGAGAGAGCAACCACAACAAGAACAACAACTGAAGGATGGAGCGGCAGCTGCTGCTGCTGCTGCTGTTGTTGAGAAAATGCCATGTGCATAAGAAAATAGAAAATTGTGCTCAAGGAAAACTGCTTGGAAATGCATGCTGGAAAATCTGCTACAGTCACTGGGCCAAGTCATTGTCGAAACAACACTTGACTTCCGTTTCCGGTGGAAGCCCACACAGCTTGTGCATATTTAAAAACATTTCTTGAAAATTTCTATTTCATATTTAAAGCTACTACAAACAGCACAGTGGCAAATAAATAAATAAATAAATAAATTATAAATAAGAAGAGCTTATAGGCGGCCCTGGGATCGACCTCGTGACCGAGCGAGCAGCGGCAGCTCCTCAATCCTGTCATCCTGACCCAGATTGTTATTATTATTATCCTTGGCCTGCGGCAATTTGCCCAGCACCTGCAACATCCGATTGTATAGCAATTTTCGCACATCCACAGCCCACAGGAAGTCCATGTGATTGAAATCCTTCATGGGCACCAAATACTTCCCGGTCACGTTCCCCAGATCATCGCACATGGATTCCACATCATGGGGATGACAGAGCAAATCATTCGATGAGTAATACACAAATGTGGGCACCGTGACCAGACTGAGATTATAGCGTGGCGGCAGATGATCCCTATACAGGGCCATATTCTTGTTCGAACTATAGCTATAGGGTGCAAAACGGCCGGTCTTGATGATCTGTATGAAATGCTTCACCTGTTTGGCTGCCACTCCGGCGGGATAGTGACCCAAGACGACGGGAAACATTTTCTGCAAAGGGTTACAAAAGAAGGTTACAAGCTGCAGATCTAGAGATCTCTTGGGTCACTTACCCTATTGAACTCGTTCCAATTGCGTCCCACAATCCCAAAGACTGCCTCAATGCAAAGTCTTTCCGTCTCTTCGGTCATGCGACAGAGAAATCGAAATTCTCCATTAAACATTTCGGTTATGGAGCTGCCCACGAGGCTCTGCAGGAAGTGGGAAAAGATATTGGAGTCTATTATAATAGTTTCTATATTATATAGGGAAGGATTTATTCCCTTTAGATCGAGAAAAACCCATGGACCTTCGCTACTTACATTGAAGTACAAACTGATTGCTCGTATATAGGGATGATCTTCGGTCTCCTTGGCATAGACAGCTGGTGCCATGGCCTGCATGGAGATGACCTTGTCGTTGTAGGTGGGTCGCATGGAGCACATCACAAAGAAGGCAGTGCAGCCCTGAGAGTGTCCGCCATACTGTAATCTCTTATATCCCGTCACCTTGAGCACATAATCAATCATGGCAGGGAGATCATACATGCCAATCTCATGCCAACTAAAATCCCAGAACTTGGATGCATCCGGATCGAGTGTGGTATGATTCCTCGAGTAACGATTGCCACGTGCATTACCCAGCCAGACATCGTAGTCATGGTCGGCCAGTAGGTAGGCTGTAGGGGGGACTTCATCATTAATCATTTCCCTAGAGGGATGAGACCGGCAAACTCACCCAGACTCACATTCGGTCCCATTACGACATAACCCGCTGAGCTATCAACCAATCCATGTTGCAGTAGAAAGGGTTGAGCACCCTGATTGCGTAGACGATGCAGCGTAAGGATATATCCATCCTCGGTGGTCACATAATGCACTTCCGCCTCGTAACCATATTTGGCAATTAATTTATCCTGGTTGGGGGAAATATGTTTAACTGGAACTAAAGTAGAGCTGCCTCATTAATTCTACACACCACACTTAGATTCGAGTCCTGCTTAATGTTCTTGCGTTGCAGCTTCTCCTCGGGACTTTCGTCCTCTATGCTTTCCTCCTCCTCCTCCTCCTCATCCTCCTCCTCTTCGTTCTGCAGCAGATTGCCAATCAGCTGTGCCTGCGCTCGTGCTATGAACAGGCACAGCCCCAGGGCCAACCATAAGCGGGGCGACATTATTATTTAACGTCGCAAAGTGAAATTTTGTACCTTCAGTTCAGTTTCGCTTTTTTTTTTGGAGCTTCGGGGTTTACGGTCAACCTGATCAACGCACGTCGCGGCCTCAACTGAAATCGAAACTGAACTGAACTGGAGGCGACTTCGGCGTTTCCAACTTCCGCGCTTACAAAGAATGCCGAAAACTTTCGATCAGCCCAACAACAACAACGAAGAAAGACAAAGGCAACAACAACAACAACAACGAAAACATTAACAACAAAGATAATCACAACATGCGTATTGTTTTGCTTTTCTTTTTTTTATTGTGATTTTTTAACATAAATCATACCCTGTAAAGTGACAAAAAAAAAACATACCATAGCTTATATGATAACTTCACTTCTTAGAGAGGGTATTTGCCTGTCGAGCATAGCCTCATTTTTATTTAAACAGTTAATTAAAGAGACAATCAGAGTATAAGGGAGGGTGTGAAAGAGAGAGGGAGAGAGAGAGCGGGAGGGCAGGTGAAATTGAGATGCGTAACGCATTGCAATCGCTGAAGAACTGCAGGTACCCCATATACAGTGGAGCTTCGCTGGGTGTGTCTGCTGATAACTTTGTAATTGCGCTATGTAATTCACATTTGGGTCACAGAGCTCTACAAAATTTTGTAATATTTTGATAACAAATATTATTGATCCACAAGTTGTGTAAACTTAAGAATATTGTTTTACAATTTTGATTGAAACTTGGTATAAATTAGGTATACCCTTGATTTTAGTATCAGTTTTTTAAATATACAGACAAAATTATGTTTTAAGTTTTAATCTAAATTATACATTTTTATAACTTTTTTATATTTATAATATGTAGTTATAAACACTTTATAATAGAAGCTTTCTGGTGAGTACTTTATTTAATATGCATACATTATAATTAACGTTTTTTTAGGGTGACCATATTTTATTCAAGCATACTGCATTTATTTTTCTATAAACAATTAAATATCGCTTAAGTAAATAATTAGTTTCATTAGTAGCTGAATATATATTTTAGGGTTACCATACTTGAAAATGCTTAATATTGTTATATAAATATTGTACAAATTTATAGGCCTATATAAGTCAAATTAATTCATTGGTTATTATATTCAAAATATTTCTTCCATATTCATCAATTGCCTAACAACATTCATATTCATTTTAGGCTTACCATATTACACATTGTCTTTGATATTTTAGGGTTATATAGTTTATTTTAATTAATTGGCTATTATATTGTTTTTTCTTTCATCTTTCGAACATTAAGACTTCCATTTTTTCAGCTTGTTTAGGCTCTATCAAATTCAGCCCGTTGTAGTGGGCCAAATTTCAAGCGAAATGGCTTAATAACCTTTTTGGCTCAGACGCCACACAATGTTGTCGTACCCATTGTGGGTCAAAACAAAGAGACAAAAACATACAGAAGAAAGAGACGAAAAGAGACAAACAAATTTGTTGTGCTCGCTCGTTCGTCTCTTGAAAGAAAGTAAAAGTGTCGGCAGACAGAGTCGTTTGTCACATTTTCGTATTATTTTAGTATTCGGTTTTTTATACCATTTCGAGTTTGTTGTTGTTTTATTTTGATTTTTTTTACGGCTTGGCCAAGAGAAGATTACATAATTGCCATTTGGCCGCGGGCCAGAGCAAAATGCTTTGCTGTCTTCACACTTTTAAAATGAGACATAGAGAGGGGGGCGTGGCATCCAATTACTTAGCACCCTACCCCCCTCTCATTCGATTATATATGGCAATTTGCCTGCCAAAAACTTTTCCATTAGCTCGATCAGCTTATCGTTTACCAGGGTCTTCACCTCCGTCGAGAGTAGGAAGTCAAAATGATTGAATTTTGATGCTGCAATACGACGTACACTGCGCACGGTACTCAACATTCGTGCATAGATATCGTGTACACCTTGGGGCGTGGCAATGGCATCCGTTTCCCCAAAGTACAACACAATGGGCACCCTAATGTTACTCAGATTATATGCAATCGGTTCGACACTGCGATAGTACTGCAAATTCTCAATGGGACCATAGTCGTACTCAATAAAATCTCCCGATTTCCAGATCTGCTGCAAATGCTGCAACTCACGTGCGGAGCCAGCTTGCAGCAGGTAATCGTAGTTGAAGATCTCGAGCAGCTGCAGAGGGAAACTTTGATTAAAAAAAGAGACCCAAAGAAGGTGTACCTCTTGTGACATACCTTCTTGTTGCTCTGCGAGCTGCCCGCCAAGGTTTTGGTATAATACTCACAGAGTTCCCTCCTCTTGTGGCATACTCTGCGCAGCTCACCCGGTGGAAACAGTTCGTACTTGTTGGCCTTCTGACGTTTCTGCGGCAGTGCGGGTTGTTGTAATATGAAAAAGATTTTATAGGGATTAAACTTGGTATTTTTTTGAGTTCTATCCATATTTTTGGGATTTCTCTGTAACGCCTAAAATATTTGTTTTGGGAAATTTAAGAAAACTCATTGAGCATTTCTGTTTTATTTTTCTACTGCATTTGCTGTGCTGATAAGAAAGACTCTATCTCCATTAATCTCTCTCTCTGTCTCTCTTACTCGCTCTCTGCCTATCTATCTTACTCTGTTATTCTTTATGCGTTTTTTCTTTTAGTTTTCTTTTTCTCTATCAGCATCTTCATGCCTTCCAAATCTCTCTTTAGCTCTATCTATACAGATTCTAAATTTTTCCTACTGCAATCAATTGATAAGAAAGACTAAAGATTCTTCTCTTCCCTTCTCCCTTCCCTTCTCTTTCTCTCTCTCTCTTTTTTTCTCTCTCTGCCTTCTTCCAACAACTATATATCTTGTTTTTCTTTCTCTCTTCATAAAGTTTCTAAGTATTTCCGACTCAGTCTACCTTTTTATAGAATCTCTATCTCTCTTGTGTTCTTCATCTCTCTAGCTCTCTCTGTAGATTCTATATTTTTCTATCTCTCTCTCTCTTTCCATGTCTATCTCTATCAATCTATTTCTCTCTTACATTTGCTACACTACCCTCAATCTTTAACTTGTTGCCTTCTCTTACGCTATCTAGCTCGCACTCCCTACTCAAATCTCTCTTTCTCTCTCTCTGTTCTACAGCTGTTTCTACCTTATCAGCTTAGCTCACGCCGTAGTCAATGGAGAGGTTATCTGCTGGTTTTGAACCCCCTGCCCAATCTCGTACTCAACTCTTGTCTCCGACTCAGCTGGAACACGCTCTGTGCGATGTCAGGCGATGTCGGAATTTGGTGGCCAGGGATGGAATCAATGATCGCAACGCAGTCGCTTCAAGATGTTCAAGCTGAGCAACCGCGTGCAGCATTCGCTGAGATTATACCGCCATGTGTGCTCCACGGCGGAGGCAGAGCGCACAGCTCTCTATGATTTCCATGTGCGGAAGGGCGGGAAGATAGTGAACTTTGGGGGTTACGCCCTGCCCGTGCAGTACTCCGATCAGAGCATCATTGCCTCACATCTGTATACCCGGAGTGTGGGTTCCATATTCGATGTATCGCACATGCTGCAGACCTATGTGCGGGGCAAGGATGCAGCCGCGTGTCTGGAAACTGTGTGCACCGCTGACATATTGGACATGCCCGCCGGCAGTGGCAGCCTGACTGTGTTCACCAACGAGAAGGGCGGAATTCTGGATGATCTGATTGTGAATAAGGTTAGCGACAAGGAGCTCTATGTGGTCTCCAATGCGGCCATGAAGCAGCAGGATATGGGCATCATGAGTGAAGCTGTGGTAAGTAGAGCAGAGATTCCATTCCACTCCCGATCTCTCGTCTCTAATCTCCAATCTTTTATCCTGATGTTAGAATCTTTTTAAGCATCAGGGCAAAGATGTCTCCATTGAGTTCCTTAAGCCATCGGATCAATCTCTGATTGCGGTGCAGGGTCCACAGGTGGCCAAGAAGTTGGCTAAGCTGCTGACGCCTACACAATCTCTGGAACAACTCTACTTTATGCGCTCCGGGCTCTTTGAGCTGGCGGGGATTAAGAACGTGCGCATCACACGCTGCGGCTATACAGGTGAAGATGGTGTCGAGATCTCTGTGCCATCCACACAAGTGGAATCTCTGACAGAGGCACTACTGGCCGATGGCCAATTGAAGCTAGCCGGACTGGGTGCCAGAGATTCACTGCGTCTGGAGGCGGGATTGTGTCTCTATGGCAACGATATCGATGCACAAACAACGCCCGTGGAGGCAGCATTGGCCTGGCTGGTGGCCAAGAGGCGTCGCAGCAGAGCAGACTTCCCTGGCGCGGAGCACATTCTGTTGCAGCTGAAGCAGGGTGTGCAGCGTCGCCGTGTGGGATTGCAAATGTTGGGCACAAAACCGCCACCAGCTCGTGCCGGTGTGGGCATCTTCAGCGGTGGCCAACAGGTGGGTCAACTGACCAGCGGTTGTCCCAGTCCCAGCACAGGCAACAACATTGCCATTGGCTATGTGCAGGAGCAACTGAAGCAGCCAGGCACACGGCTGGAGCTGAAGGTACGCGAGAAGTTCTATGAGGCGGAGATCACCAGGATGCCCTTCGTCAAGGCAAACTACTACAACAAACCCAAGCAATAAAGTCGCTAGAGAAAGTAGAGTTTCCTTTTGAGTGTGTTCATTTTAGAGATATATGATATTTTTCAGGCATTTTACAACACTCGCAAGAGAGCTGGGCTCAAATAATCGATAAGAGATCGATATACCAATACAGCAAAACTAAAAAATCTTTAGAACTTCTATCGGTTTTTTTATGATCATCGAAGAATCATGATTCTTCTTTAAATGGAAGTAATATCACAATTTTAGAGATCTAGAAAAAAATATTTTAATGTTTTCTATTTCTGCTACAACTTTAAAAAAGTTTCCCAAATATTTTGAGCTCAATATATTCAGAAAATTGGCAGCGAGATTAACAAAACTTTAAAACTTTATCCAATAATACGATACTTGTGCAGCTTATGGATCTTTATAGTCTGATCTTTAAATAAAAGTAATATCACTTTTTTAAAAATCTAGAAAACAATATTTAAAAGTTTTCTCTTTCTACTAAAACTTTAAAAAGTTTCCCAAAGGTTTTCAGCTCAATATATTAATAAAATTAGCGGCAGGACTAAAAAAATTTTGGAACTTTATCAAATTATGCGAAACTTGTGCAGCTTATCGATGATTGATCTTTAAATGGAAGTTATATCATTTTTTTTTAAATCTAGAAAATAATATTTCAAAGTTAACTCTTTCTACTAAACCTTTAAATAGTTTACCGAAGGTTTTCAGCTCATCATTTTCTGAAAATATGTTTAAAAATCAATTGATTTCTAATTCCCAACATAATCCCCTGCTCTGATCTTAACTTTACCCAGATTGAACATGATAATTACCTTGACAAACCTCATGATGGCGCGCACCTGAGTGTTATCGAAACGCACCTTGTGATGGAGCCGAGCGATGGGTGCGAGTGCTTGCATCAGCAGGATGTGTTGATTGAATCGCGGATGCAGTGAGCAGAGCACCAGGAAGGCGTTAAAGGCCTGCGGTACAAGGGGGGATACAACATCATCAACAATTTGACTAAGGTCACGCCCAAAAGCCTCACCCGCCATACCTGTGAGTGTCCAATTAGCAGAACTTGATGCAGTTCCTCTTGTGTGGGCCCTGCTGTCTCCTGCTCCGGCTGCGCACGCTCCTCGGTCTGCTCTGGCTCTACATTTGCTGCCTGCTCCGCGGATTGTTCCAACTCCTCCTTCGCCTGCTCCCCGTCCTGCTCTTCCTTTGCCTGCTCCCCGTCCTGCTGCTCCTTCGACTGCTCCCTATCCCTGTCGCCCTGCCCGTGCTGCTCCTCCCGCTGCTTTTGCTCCACAATGTGGTCAATTATGGCGGGCAAATCGTATGCGCCGTGCTCGTGGAAACTATAGCGCCAGAACTGAGTCATGACATCGGTTAGCTCGAGGTGCTGCCTGCCGTAGGGCGTCACTCCACGTAGATTCGCCAGCCACACGTCGTAGTTGCGTCGATGCAGCTGAAATGCTGCGCTGCCGTTAACCAAATTCATCCAACTCATCCCACAGCCCAGCCCTGCACAGCTTACCCAGACTCTTGTCGACGCCCAGACACACCCAGCCAAGCGAGGAGCTCATCAGGCCATGCACCAAGAGCACAGGTCGCCCTCCAGCCCGGGGCAGACGCTGCAGTTGCAGCTGGTAACCATCGGCAGTGCTCACATTGTGCAGCTCGTGGCTGTAGTTCAATTGTTGCAGCCAGTCCAGCTGGGAAGGAGAGAGAGGAAGGAGATAGTGGAAGAGAGTGAGAGACAGACTGCTGACATCACTCACCGTTGTCCACCTGCCTCGCTCATCCGTCTGTGCAGCGAAGCTTTTGGCACTGCCCTCGCCACAATTCAGGCCGCTGATAATGGCCAAAGCGATGCCGGCAATGATGCAGCGCGTCAGCCTGACAAATTCACGCATTTCCTCCGCTTGAACTGGCCTTTGTGTGTGCCAGTGCGTCTGCGGATCTGAGCCAACGCTCGTACCCGTACCCGGGCTAATTGCCACACCAGTTGATAATCTTTACCCATGACTGAGCAGCGTACACAGCACAGCAAAGTTCTGGAAGGGATTAGCAAGCAAAAGTGGCGAGTAGAATCTCTCAAATAGGAAATAGGAAATTGAAATATATGGAACAATTTTAAATTGAACTAAAATCTCTTTTTAAGATGGAATTATCCAACCTTATATAGTAATAAGCGTTATATTAGCTATTATATCATAATATGTCTATATTATTTTATTAATCTTATACACGAATATAAACAAAAAAACCAGAAATTATTTAGCTAAAGTTTAAATTGATTTAAAATTGAAATAATATATATTACTACAATATATCATATTATTATTATTATTATATTATTATTATTATTAAAATATTCAATAGGAAACAGAAATATATACACTATGCCTAATTAAAACTAAAATTAATTTGAAATTGAAATAATAAATATTATTATATTACATATCATATTATTACTAAATTTAAAATTTGAAATAAATATTAGCATATCGTATTATTATAATTAAAATGCATTTAAAATATGCATAAACCTCTTAGCTCAAATTGAAATCGATTTAAAATTGAGATCTTCAACCACGTGTAGTAATTAACATAATGCAAAATATCTAGTTATACTATTATATTATACTATATCATATCATCTGCTGCTGCTTGTTTGTCAACTTTTGTTTAATTTTTTCTGAAACGTGAAAGCAATAGAAAGCTCTCAACACAATCCCAACCTTGTTTAACTTTGCAACTAATTAGTTTTTATGGCAAAAGTTTATGGCATATGTAAATTTAGTTGCGATTTATATTATGCGAAAAAAAGTATAGTCTGCGCAGTGTAATTGTTTAATTTGCTAGTTTGATTTGACTTTGGCGTCAAAACGTTGCAATTTGTATAAGCAAAGTCGCCCTTTGTCAATCCCAACTAACCCAAGCGTACTCGCCCTACCCGCCTGTCCCCTGCCCCCTGCCCTACCCTGCCTCCCTATATATTTATGTTTGTATGTTATGTATGCAGTAGCGTCATACGCTCGTCTGACCAGCACAACATAAATTAAACTGTTAATACCCTGTAATCATTGAGTTTTGCGTGGGGTGTGTGTGCAGAGTACCTGATGTGTCCGGTTTTGATTTTACTTCATTGTTTTTAGGCACGTCAACTTTCGTTTAAAATATCTAATCAAATCTCGAGTTTCTTAAATTCCCAAACTCTTAAGAATATGGTGTCTGTTTAAGGGCATTTTCGACCAAGAGAAGTTTATTTTTCTTTAAAAATTAAATCCTATTATAATATACTAAAATTAGTTTAGGAAAGTTATTCGTATGAGTAAAGTGTCCGCCCCTAGGAGATGTGTCTGTCCAAGAGAGTTGTCCGCCCAAGAGATGTGTTTAAAAATTATTAAAAACTCTATTTATAAAATATTTATAATCTAATAATAATATAATATAATATTAATAAAATAAATTATATAACTTAATTATAATTTATAGTTTCTATATTATTTGATACCTTATGGAGTAACTCTAGGGAATACCAGCTACTTCACACTCTTAACCCTTACACTGCCATCCAATTACAGCGTAACTGTCAGTCGAGCAAGCCTCTACCTGCCTTCGCATTTGCCTCACTCGTTTTTATGTCGCTTCTCGTGTTGTGGCAGAAACCACAACGAAATTAATTTCAGATTTCGCTGCAACGCGACGCGACAAATGCAACAAAAGTAAATTGTTTAATTGCAGCTTTATTAAATTTCATAAAAATGCATATGCCGCTGGACACGACACGCCCACGCGCATAGCAGGGGGGAATTGCTACCTGCTTCTCCCGCTCCTGCTCCTGCTCCTGCTCCTTCTCCTGCTCCTCCTGCAGTTGCGTTGCAGACTCGCACTCGCAGCTTCCGTTAATCGACTGCACTTTTGCATCCTGCATTCACTGCGCAGAGCTCAGGCAGAGGCAGCTGCTCCCCACACCGAGCACATCTTCCATTCCAGCCATATGCCATGGCAAACCACGAGGCGGCATCCCTTTTGTGTGTGTGTGTGTGTGTGTCCTTTGTGTTGCCAGCGACAGGCGACTGCCCCGTCGATTGCCCCGTCTGGATTCCGTTTAATTTGGCGTTTGTTTTCGGCTTTTTTTAAGCTTTCCCCAATTTCTTTTTTTTTTCCCCTTTTTCTTTTTGCATTTTCCATAATTTTAATAAAGTTCACTGGGATTTCTCCCCCCCCACTCCCCTACCGTACAGTCAATTGTTATCTCCGCCGCGTTAAGTAAATATCCAATTGCAGGCAACGTATGCGTCGCTGTTTGTGTTGATTTTCACATTTTCACAATTTCCATCTGCATTTTCTTTTCATAAATACGAAGGGCTGCAGGTCTGAGTCCCTGCATGCGCTGTCTACCTTCCATGATAGGCCCAACCTGCACGTATTTCCCCGAGTATAATTTAATCTATTTTATTTAAGCTTCCATTAAGCTTTATTTAATTGCAGCGCACATAAAGAATATTCCCATGTCGTATCGGTTAAAGACAAAGTCAGACAGTCTGGATGTTTTTTTTTTACGGTTTTTTTTTCAGGTTTTTATCGCCGAAGCAGTTGGAATTTTTTAACTTAAATTGCGCGAAAATTATCACATATAAAGAGAATGCTTATAAATAATGTATACGATGCTGCGATAATTTTATTATACTTTTTTAAAGTATTCAGGGATATATAATATAATAGTATAATATTTAAAATGAATTTTAGGGCAACTCGAGCTATTTTTTTGCAGTTCTTAACTTTGAATACGAAACATAAACTAAATTCGCAGTTTATTCATAGTTTATTCACACATAATTCACATATACGTAAATAAATAAATAAAATTTCTAGTATTATTTATTGATTTTTCTGCATGTTCTAATGACACTTTTTACGCCTCATAAAGCAAGCGCGATAAAAATCGCCAAAAAATCTCATATAGAGTCAGAGGTGAAGCGACAATAAAAACAAAAAAAAAAAACGATGAGTTCTCGATAGGAAAAACATCACGTCAAAGTCAATAATAGAGACAGAGAGAGAGACAGAGAGACAAAGAGAGAGAGAGAGAGTGGGAGAGAATAAACAAGTTCAGTGCGAAGTGGAGACGCAAACCACGAGAATTGAAATAATAATAATGAAAATTGTTTACGGGCAAAGTCAATCGGCGGCATTTGTTGTTGCCATTGTCGAAAATAATAAAAAGGTAGACAAAGACAAAGAGAGGGGAAAAGGAAGAAAGAGAAGGAAGGAGAAAGAAAGGAAGAAAGGTAAGCAAGACACTTTGTGTTATTTAACGTGCCACAGTTGGCGAAATCAAAAACATCCCGCACTGTTTTATATCACTCAGTTCTCTCTCTCTCTTTTCCTCTCCCTTCCTCTCTTTCACTCTATGCTGAGCATGGCGCTGGCAACGTTTCCGTTTCCGTTTTTCTTCTTGCCCCTCCCCCTCCACCTCGTTTGTGCTGAAAAGAAAACTTGACTGGCAAAAATGCAAACAAAACCGCATTCGCTTCCAAATCAATGTAATTGACGAACTGACTGAGTGAGTGAATGAGTGAATGAATGAATGAAACGTGGCCAGGCAGACAATGGCATCACCCATCCCATCCCCCAGTTGGGCTACCCCCAGTGGGAACCGGCGGCACTGGCGCTGGCATGCAAAGCTCACGCTTTGTTTGTCTTTCAACTCAATTGCACAGCAAGTCGACAACTTGTTGTGGGGAGGGGGGAAGGTTGAGCAGACCCAGCCCCAGAATGGGGGAGTACGATGGTTTTCCGCCTATATGATTTTTTATTATTTCCTCAGGTTTGATGTGATTGCTTTTGAAATGTTTGCGTGCCATTTCTGTTGACAGTAAACGCCGCTTAATGATTTCATTTTGCTGTAAATAGGATTTTGTTGTCTTCGGTTGGCAGCAGGTGGAATAAAGTACAGGTAGAACAGGCAGAGGTACCCAATGTACTTACTGGGAACTATAAGCAAATGGGTTTGTTTTCGAATTTAAAGAGAAAAGTCCTTCAGTCTATAGTTAAATGTATGCTGAATTATAAATTATATTAGATGAAAGCATGTGAGCTTAAAGTGTGCTTTAATAACCTAAGGTATTTTCTATATATTAATACTTTAATAACCTTGAGTATTTCATAAATAAAGTCCTAATATCATAGCTTATTTAACTCCTTTGCAAACTTAAGTTTAGCTTTTATTTGCACTAATTTTTTTTTTTTTTTTTTTTGATAATACGATTGTAAAATATGTAAAATATGCATAAGAAATTATAGATTATTTAAATGAGAGTAAAAGAGTTTAAAGTGTGCTTTAATAACCTTGAGTATTTTATAAATAAAGTCCTTATATCATAGCATGCTGAACTCAACTTCAAATTCAATTTCCACTGATTTTTTCTTGGCAAATACGATTGTAAAATCTGTTCTTAAATGCATAGGAAATTATAGATAATTTAAATTAAAGTATGAGAGCTTAAAGATTACTTTAATAACCCAAAGAATTTTATAAATAAACTCCTTATATCATACCATACTTAACTCCTTCGCCAGCCTATGTTTAGCTACAATTTCCACTGATACTTTTTCATACACATGATTGATGGGGGGGTTGAAAGTGCTGTATATATAGGAGAGAGTGAGAGGTAGATACTTCCCCCCTGAGGTGTTTGCGTATTTTGCAACACTAAAGCTCTGTCAATCCTGTGGCCAGGCTATTAGCAAACACTCAACTCGCGAGCAGCCCCTTCCCAGCTCCCCCTCCCCCACTTCCTCCCCCCGCGCTGTCTCTTCTGACTTTGAGTGACTCGACTTGAGCCGATGGCAAACAGGCACAGGCAAATGTTGATTCACAGCTAATGGGGGTATTACTAGATGGGCGAAGGGGGGGAGGGCGAGGAGTCGGGGGGCAGTGTAGGCTTATGCCAGGTCACAGGTCAGCATGGGGGATTATGTACGACCTTTTAAATCAACACTATGCGGAAATTTTCATGCGAAATTTAAGCTTGAACGAAGGCAGCCACAACAACGGGCAAAGTTTTCACATTTTTGTTTAACATTTTCCCAGTTTTCCCCATCCCCCCTCCCCTACCACTCACTCCTTGTTCGTTTTCTTGGTCTTCCTGCTTCATCTTGTTGCTCTTGTTGTATATGCATAATGGAATTAGTTAAATTTCTCTTTTCCAAACTGCACTGAGAACTTTCGCTGAACTTGCGCCAAAAAGTTTTCCTGCTGTTTTCCACGTTTTCTTCTTTTCTGTTCTGTTTCTTTCCTTTCCGATGCCTTTTTAAATGTTATGCGTTTCTGATGACGTTGTACTTGTGTCGAAGACCCGTTTCCGCATCGCTGTTAATGGCACCCGACTTGCAACTTTTGCAACAACTTTTTACTTAGAACAATGTTGTCGACAATCACTCGATTTTAATTAAAATATTTATGAATTTCTCTTTCAGAGGGGATGTACACGAAAAAGGAAAAAAACAAGAGCTTGGTAGCTAGACTGGGATATACCCAATACACGCTCATACTCTGTTGAAGTTTTGAGGATCCATTAATTAAATATCTAGCTATATGTAGACAAGTTTCTAGCTGGCTAGCTTGTCTTGGTTAATTCCAAAACTCACCGAAACTTGTTTGTATTCTTCTGAAATTTTGAGTATTGCTAGTAAAAATATCTAGCTATATACAGAAGAGTTCCAAGTTGGCTAGCTCGCTTTGAGTATGTATAAAACTCATTGAAACCTGCACCTAAGCTGATGAAATTAAGAGGATCGTTAGTAAATATATCTAGCTACACAAGAGCAAAGTCTCAGACATCTAGCTTTCAAAATTACTACTATACATACATTTTATTTTATTTATTTTATGTATGTACTTTATTTCTACCCACCAGTTCAAGCTACCTGCTCACCCAATTCTTTGCTGTATAGAGTATTAAAAATAAAAGACAAACAGACACAAAATGTATGTGAATTTATCTTGATCACAGTCCAAACAATGGACGTTCGCTGTGAATGACTCATCCTCCTAGAAGGGGGGGGCCTGAGATAGCGTCAATCACAGCTGGCTCAGTTGGAGATATATTCTGTTTGTTGTTTGGCTTTCTAATTAAAAAACCATAATGTTCCACACGCAAGGCACCAAGAATAATAATCAAGTAAGAGCGAGAGAGAGGGAGAGAGAGAGAGAGAGAGGGAGGGAGAGAGCGAAGTGAAGTGTAATAAGATTTTTTAATTACATTTTTCTGTGTTGAGAAATGCTGAACTTATCTGATCCCATGTGGTATGACTTCTAAGTAAGTACCCTGTCCGGCTTGATGGACTTGATGTGCGAAACGTGATGGCTTTGCAGATGGATAAGCAAATTACCTAGGGGTACTATAATAGTTGGGATTGTCCCATTATTGGCACTTCATGTCGAGAGATCTCAAACAAACGAAAAAACGAAAAAAAAAACCCTGCATTAATCGAGTCGAACAATTGTGAGCTCACTTTTCTCGCCGGGGATTATAATTGATTGAAGTAGAAACCATCTCTCTCTACCCCCCTCCCTTTGTAGAATCATTAATTTGCATATTTCGCAATCGGGTTGTACAATTAATGAAGCCCCATTTGATTGCCGTCTATTGTTGCCAATCCGGGTTTCGTAACGGGCTGCAAAACAAAAAAAAAAAGCGGTTATCCAATTGTTTATTTAAATCGACAATTGATTGTAACTTATTGAAGAGAGATATATCTGAACCTATTATTAGAGGCGTAGAAGTGTCAGTAATGGACGGAGATGGAATTGCAGTGAGAGAGAGAGAGGGAGAGAGAGAACTTGAACCCTTACTAAACACATGCCATAAAGATATCCCCCCCAAAAGAGAGCCCTTTCAGCGCTCCTAACTTCCATGATCTCAGGCCCAATGCCAACTATGTATGTTCTTTATGTTCTTACTTTATTTTTGTTCCATACTCGATATTGCACAGTCCTCTCTGCCTGCTTTATGTCTTTTCATTATTGATGACTTAATTCCGGTTGATTTATTGAGGCCACAAACAACCGGTCGGTCGTTCGGTCAGTCGGATAGAGTCTGTCGAGCTTGGGCAACGTGCAGGAGGGGAAGGACTTCACTCTGCTCTAGTAGTAGTCGCCATTTTGTATGCACACGTAGAGCTGCTGCTGCTGCCTTTATGGTAGAAGGACGATGCTTCCATGTGTGCGTGAGTGTGCCCAGCTGTGGTGATGTGGCAAAGATGCACGTGTTTAATAAATAAGCCAAGTTAATGTTGTGTAAAACATGCCAGCCAAAGCAAATCGAAGTGCTAGACCAAAACAACATCGATAGTCGGTTCGATAAACGATATTAAATTGATAAACTATGTTCTTAGAGAGAGTTTGAGAGAGTTACTAGTTCTAGTCTACATATATGCTAAATATAATCTATATTTAATATGCTCTATTTCATGTGCTACACTAGAGCTTAAAGAAAAATCGATAATTTATCGATACAACTTCATTTTTGCTGAATTTATATAATAATAATAATAAAAATAAAAAAAAATAAACTAAAAATTCTATATATAATAATTTTAAAGCAATATTGGTTATACAAGTATTCCATTTTCCAACTGCATTAAAAACATGTGTAAATTAGCTTCAACAATAATTGAATTGTTTTTCGAAAGTTCGTAATAAAAGCGCGGGTAATAAGCAGCTCAGACACTCACACACACACGCACACGCACGCACCGTAGTTTTGCACACTCTGCGCATTAAAAACCCCAATTAATTGCCATGTCATTACCGCAAATCTGCTGAAAGCGAAACGCAAAAGCGGAAACCGCAAGCGAAACCCCAAAAACAGAGGGAGAGGGGAAATGCTTCCTCCGCCCTAACCTCAAACAAATGTCAAATATGTATGCTTATTGCAGTGAGCGCATTTACATGCCTCACACACACACACACGAAACACCCTGTAACACACACACACACACAACGCGGGCGTTGCGCCCTAAAGCATGCAACAAAAGTGCACAAAAGCAGGCAACGAATTGCGAGCTCATTTGGCCCGCTTCTCTACCTCTCTTTCTCCCTCATTCTCTCTCTCTCTCTCTCTTTTCCTCTCTCTGTTTGCCTCTTCTTACCACTCTTGCTCATCTATTCACTCGACTAAGCTTGGCGACGTTATCGACCTGCCCCGAAATGCATCACTCATGGCAACCTGAATGGCTGCCTAAATGCCTGCGAGTGTGTCTCTATCTCTCTCTATCTCTCTATCTTTCTCTCTCTCTCTCTCTCTCTCTGTGTCCTTGTGTGTGTGAATACTAATGTCCAATGATTAAATTTTAATTACCGTGCACAAATCGAGTTTGTGTGAGCTGCTGCTGTTGCATTTTTCCAGTTGCCATCACTTTGATGCAAATGTATCCGTATCTCTCTCTCTCTCTCCCTCTCTGTCTCCCTCTCTATCTATCCCTAACTCTAACACACGTATCTATGGCTGCTCGTTTTTCAGACCATTCATTGATCTCGTTTGTAGGGCCAGAGGGCAGCTTGTCCCTCGACTGGGCTAACTTCATTAACAGTTTCAATATTATTTTGCCCGCAAGTGCTGCGGCCCTTTCAATGGACTTTTAACGAGCAGACGGTAGCTGTGTGTGTGTGTGTGTGTGTGTCTCTCTGTGTGTGTGTCTCTCTGTGTGTGTGTGTGTCTTTCTGTGTGTGTGTTTGCTAAGAGGTTAAGTAATCTCGGTGTTGGCATACGTAGTTGACAGAGGGGCAAATTAAGCCGCTGTGTCATGTCCAAAGCGAAAGCAACTCAAATTGCGAATTTCTATGCTAAAAGCAAACGGTATAAGTAACTAGGGGAAGTTTACACAGATTACAGAAGGTTAGATGGCAGATTAAAAGATACTAAACATATGTAAATGATTAGGCTAAACATCTGTTAGCTTTGAGCTTACTTTAAAAAGGTTTCAAATTTTGTAGTAAATTTAAGTAAAGTTATTGGAAATTTTAAGTTAATATTTCAGGCAAATAACTAGCTAACTAAAGATATTTTTTTTTACTATATAGTATATAAAGTGCTCTTAAGTGCGTTAAATTTGTTCGACAATTTTCAGCAAGGTTTTTGGAAAATACAAAAATATTAGGAATATAATTATATAAGAATTATATATGCCTAAAACTAAACTTACAATATTCTCTAGTTATTTTAAGGTATTTCTATTTATATATATTTCTTATTTTTCTTAATCTTAAGAGTTGGAGTCCTAAAATATATTGTAGATAGCTATATAAAAATCTATATATCTTTTGAAAACTGTATAAAGTTGTAAGCAATTTTTCTTTTTTAGTTTTCTAACAGCTTTATAAATTTAAGTACAATACTCATCTAATTAATAGAAAACCTCTATCTATATCTTACCAATTAACAGGGTATTCACCAGTCTACTACCTGCTTTCTTTCCCTTTGTAGAGAAAACTTTGATAGCCTTTCTTTTCTCAGCGGACAATTAAAAAGGGAATCAGTTCCAATTCAGCCCCAAACAAATCTCGCATACAGGATGCGTTCGTGTTGTTGACCTCTTCAACACCGGTTACCGTTATGTGGCATATCTAGAACGAATAGGTAGAGGTATAGGCCAGAGAGTGTGTAGACCTGCCACCATCTAGGGGGACATTCAAATGGGATGGCAATTAACTTTATAACATTTGCCAGGCCCCATGTGCATTCGCATTGTGCAGGCCTCCATTGTCCAGGTTGTTGTTGTTTTTGTGGGTAATACGCGGCAGTTGATTAATTGGAAATTGCGGTTAATGTGAGAGGAAGGGAGTAACAGATCAGCAGGCAGATCCGCCATATACACACACACTCATAAACACATGACAAAAGTCTAGACTTTTAATTAGTTGAAGTAGGCAGAGAAAGAGCCTAAAAGTGCGCACAGTCATATGCAAAAGTTTACGCTGCGTTCTCAACTTGTTATTGAATTTCGCTCTCTCTTTCTCTGTCTCTCTCTCTGTCTCTCTCTTTTGCTCTTTCCTTACTTGCCTTGCTTGTTTTTCCTTTTTTCCACTGCGAAAAGTTGACAGATTTGCAGCGGAAAATTAACAAGTTCCGTGCTGGGCAAGAAAAAAAAATAAATGTGACCGAAAAAAAGAAAAATGCGAAACTTTATCCGGCGGCAAATCGAGTTAAGAACTCGTAAACTATGTACGATGCTAAAAATGTGCTAAAAAAAAAAAAAAAAACAACTGTGTACACGAGCTGTGCGTGCAGCAGCTGTGCTTCCGAGGAGTCCGGAAGTGGCTGTAACTGAACTTAAAAAAAAAAATGGAAAAAATGGAAAACTCCTAGACGTCGGCGACATTTTTATGCCTTTTCTTATGTCGACTTGTTGTTGCCTGAAATTAAGTTTGGTGATCCTAACTTCCAGTTGTTTGCACTGCAGACGCATATTTTCCAAACATTATTTTCCATGTTTTCCCCAACTTCAAGCGTGTAATTATGTTTATTATAATGTTTATGCTGCATTGAATTAGTTGCGAATTACTTTAATTACTCTAGAAATGCAAGCTAAATATATATTTAATATTTTTTTGGTATTTTTTGACTACAATCGTTTCTAACTTGGCCAAATTGCATCAGATTTCCCTCGCGAATGACTTTTTGATCAAGTTATTGTGTCTTTATTGATTCTGCATTTAAATTTTACCAATTTAGGAAGTTCGATATTTTCGCGATTTTAATTATTAATTTTTCGAAATTTTTTCAAAAAATTAAATTTTAGTTTTTTGCTTAAAATTGTTTCGAATACTTAAAATAAGCATAAAAAGTGAATCCAAAATCAAATCGGACACAAATTGTGAAAAATATCGATATTTTACAGATTTTTCAGGGTTATATCTTTCTTAATATAGAATCCGAGCCGAAAATGTGAAAATTGGGAAAATTTGAGATACTCAGGCGATTTCCCAGGCTTGTGTCTAATCCATAACATTGTTTTTTAACTTTTTTAGTTTTTTTTTTTTAATTTAATCTCACTTTCCCCCTTTTATATGATCTAAAAGTGTTATATAACTTGATATCAATGAGTACACTCGAATAGCAACACATGATAGGCTCGACGCGCTTCCATTTATTCATTCGATTCACACCACATTCGAATGAATGTACAGGAGTCCTTGAGTCCTCGCCCCCTGAACGAGGTACTAATCAAGCATTTTAGATTCAATTCACGCCCACAGACGCAGCTGCTCCTACACGACGACTGTCGGGGCCAATTATCAGTTTGATGATTTTTGAGGGCTGGATTTTATATGGCAACCCTAATGCAGCTGATACCCTCGGTTGCGACTTTAACACCTACCATACAAAACGTTAACCCCACTGGACCCCAATAAATTCAAACAAGACGGGGGCCATTGAAAAGCTTTCGAGAGCGAGATGAGGCGGGAATCCAAGTGAGGTCGGGTAGAGTCTGGCTTGGGTCAGTTGTTTTTTGTGTGTGTGTGTTGGGGCTTAGCCTGTTGATTTATTCAAAAGGGTTTTGCGACCACATACATATAACTTTAGTTATTCCTGATCTCTCTGGCAGCTCGTTAGCATTTTTTTTTTAAGACCCACAAACAACAAGATAAACGAGCTAATTTTCAGGCCTCAGCGCAAAGAAGACGTAATAAATTGCGTAAATGTGAAATTTATATGCATTTTTATGCAGACATAAGCGCAAACAGAGAAGGAGAGAACTGAGAAGGAGAGAGAGAGAGAAGAGAGAGAACAGAGGACTCTGAGATGCCGCTTAACATAAATCTATTGGCTCGCCTCTGCGACATATTACTCATACGCACTGTGCGCCGCCGACGTCGTCTGAATATGCATATATATCAGCGCATTAAGAAGCACAAGTCAGCTTATTTGTTGTACCCGCCGCGCCTTATTCATATGGATTCACATTTATCAAGCACAGTCTGAGATCAGAGAGCAGACGCAGCAAGTTCAAGAAGTTATTGTAAGCCCAAAGAAATCTGGGAAAAGTTAAGTTTAACATATGCTGAAAGTTTAAAGATAGGAAAATAAGTAGAACCGAAACTAGAAGTGTAGAAAGAGGCAGCTCATCTCTTGCCTTATCAAGCAATTATTTGTAGCACAAACTTTGCTGCTTTGCATGGCACAGATAACTCAACTGTTTCCAGTGCTGGAAACTTATCTGGAGTAGCTGCTCCAATTGTGGCCTAATTGAATTCAGCATCACATCTTGTGTCTGTCACATGTTGCCGGGTATAGTCAGTCAGGTGTGTGCAGCTAAGTAGACTACAGGCTGCCTGACGAGAGGGGGGAGGAGCATATCATACCTGAGCAGGGAGCAGGGTTCCATACACACACACACACGCATCATATGCGCATCGGGAGGCTAATTTAAAGTTTGTTGTGGCACACTCAAAGCACACACACAAGTACACAGGCAGTGCAGCGCCTCCTCTCTCTCCCCCCTCCTCCCCCTCTCTTGCCTCCTCCGTGCCTTTTGTGGCTGTTGTAGCGTGACTTGGAATTTATGAACTCCATTTCGCTTGTACGCCATTGTAAAGATTAATTGCCACAACTCACTCCGCTTCTCCCACTGCAAGTTCTGCCTTCCTCCCTCTCCATCCTCCTTCCTCTTCTTTCTCTTCTCTCTTGTGTGTATGTTTTTCATTGCGGCCTGTTATCATTCAACAACAGGCCATGTTAGCTTCGTTAGCAACACTCGAGTCACTCGTTGCTCGTTGGTTTTTGCCCATGTTGCACCATGGAGCTGCAGCTGGAAGCAGAAGAAATGACATCGACACGCGGCCAGAGTTATGAGCTCCACACACGCTACTCGAGCGCAAAGTTTGACGAGCTTTCTATGTTCAATTTCCACTGCGATAGCAATATGTGATCTATAATACCTTTTAGAAAACTTTTGGATCCGAACTGTAGTTTAGCTGATGACTGCAGTAAGATAGCTGAAGGTTTTAATATGAGTCACTAGGAATGAATTCTATCCTTAGAGAGCTTGGGTAAATAAATAAAATCTATCTATCTATTTTATATTTCCTATAAAAATATTTATTAAAATGTAATTAATTTAATTTCCAAGTTTCTTTATTGTAGAGCTTTCCATTTGAAATTAAAACAAAGCTTTAGTTGCTTAAAACAATAAAAGCTTTTGTAATTTAATGATTGGAAATTATAGCAAAGCTTTAGTTGCTTAAAACAATGAAAAGAAAAGCTTTTAGCAGCTTTACACAGTGAAAGCTTTTACCATTTACTTTAAAATATTTATTTAAGCCAAAAACTTACTATTTTCTGTCCTTTATAATTTGTTAAGCTTATAAATTCAAATATATTTTCAAACTAGAGCATTTTTCAAGCAAAATTAATCTCGAAATGCAGCTTAAATACCTTCCAAGCTCCTTTACCAACGAGCTTTCATGTGCTTTTGCAATATCTGCCCCTTTTCCTCAATGGATACTTAAAAATCAAGTATACGTATTGCTGCTACCTTCTAGGGCATTTGCCTCAGCACGTCTGACCAGATACTCAAGTGTTTTGTGATGATTAATGTTTTGCCAGGTGCACCATGATTACCTGCCAATTAAGTGGACCATAATCCCGGGAGCAGGGAGCGTGGCAGAAGCTCATTGAATGCACAACTTACCGTATTTTAATTGGCATTTTATTGATTCCCATGCCCGCACTCGACATGGCATTACTACCAGAGCTGTGCTCCTTCTCGTTCCTTCTCCTCCTCCTCCTCCTCATCCTCATCGAGGACTCCTCCCAACATGGTCTGCTGCACGAGACGCGAACTGTGCCACAGCAACTTCAACTCTGGCAGTCGCTCAAAAGTCAACGAACGCCGTTTGGTACAATAACACATTTCCTTTCCTTTTTCTCTTCCTTTCCTCTTTCCACTCATATTCGCATTGAAGGTTCCTTCACTTTGGCCACTTAATCGGCTTTGTTTTGCGGTCATAATAATTTGCATCGAATGCGGAAATCCAAAAAAAAAAAATTAGAAAAGTTATTTTCTTTTATGGCAAATGCAGTTGGTTTTTATAGCACGATTGTGTAACTAGTAGATAATCCCTAACTGGAATTTTTATAGCAAATTTTTATGGGTTTTTTTTTTTTGTAAGTTTCCTCAGCTATTTAAATAATTTATCTAAAAATTTGTTGGCTTTAGATTTTATTAGCAATTTGGAGGAATAATTTTTAATCTTTTGTTTTTCTTGTCTTGCAGGGTATTCAAAAGTCCAGCTTGCTTTATTGTAGTTTACTGAAATTCTTTTTGGCTGTTTTCCCTGCATTTTCAACTCCCTTTTTGCTCTTTGTCTTTGCCCCACAAATTACCTTTCCAACGTTTTCAGATTTTGACCATGAACAAAAAAAACGTGTTGACATTGTGAAAGAGCTTGGGGCTTCCACCGAGATATCATAACTCATGTTGCGCAATTTATGGCATTTATCGACGGTTATGAGCTCAGTCTGGAAAGCAGAGACAATCAAATTGAAAACTCACTTTTTAGGTGGAAAAAGAAAACGCAGCTTAGGGGGTAGATAGAAACTGGTTTATAGGGTTTTATGATGGTGTATAGAGAGCAACAAATTCAATTAATATTTCCAAGCAAAATTTACTTTATATAAAAGTCTGATCTAAACTAGAAAATACTTTAAAATACTTTAAATATTAATTAGTCTTTTTAGAAAATAGAGTTTCTTGAACTCGAAATTCGCTTAAACTTTTAAAATAATTTCTTTATTGTATTTCGCTTGTATTTGAGACTCTAACAGTCTTTCTGCTTTATCAGCAGACTGATCTATCTACCCCAAAAACAATCGATCAAAGTAGTCCCTACCCTATATGCAGTATACCTTGCCGACAACGTTGACATATGGCAACAGTTCCTGTGGGTCCGGCAAACTGAAAGTCATCGGGGAGAGCAGAATAAATGAAAATGGGAAAGAGAAAACTCGCTACACAGCTTTGTCTTCATTTTTACTGCCTCTCCTCTCTCTCTCACACTTCTCTCTCTCTCTCTCTCCCTTCTCGCTTTCTTTCTTATATTTCTCTTTGTGCACGTAATGCAAAATTCATTTGGAGAAATTGCCATTGCGCTGGCCAATTAGAATTAAAAGCAAGCGACACCTGTGTCAACAGAGAGACACACGTGTCTCCCCCCTCCTCCCCTTGTACCACCTACTTACCCCTTGGGGCTTTGCTGAGTGCACAGAGGGGGAGGTAGGGGAGGTGCCTGGTCAGTTTGGGGCACGGCTCCACGCAGGCAGCACAATCAATCATGCTCAGCTCCGCCTCCCCCAACGATGCCAATCTAAATGCAACTTTTTGATAAATATACCAGGGAGTACTACGAGTAGGGGAGTAGCCTGGTACTATAGCACAATTAATATGTGTAGTGCAGGGTGTATGTGCGTCTAATTAATGAAAATGAAAATTTCATTTCCAGCACGAGAGAGAGGAAAAAAGAAAAGCCTCGCGCTCAACTCTGCAAAGAATTTAATGCGTTTAATTAAAATGACGTGGAAAAGTTTCGTTTGCTAATTGTTTTTACATACACACACACACACATTAGCACAGTCTCACACACACACACCCCTACACACACACACTCTCCCACACTGAGTACTAATTAAATTAAGCAGCAAACGAAATAGTTTTGCACTTGACTCAAAAGTCAAGTCGAAGTCGAAGTCGCAGTCGCAGTCGCAGTAGCTGCAGCTGCATTTTCCAACTTTTCCACGCATTTTCCAGTCTGTTTTCTTTGCGTGTAAATGAGCTCAAATTTGCTATACAAATAGCGCGTGCTTTAAGAAGGCAATGGAGCAAGGAGCAGGGGGGGCACAGGGTAGAAAAGGGTAGAGGGCACAAAAGGGGGACAAGTGCAGGAGAAGGCAGCTCCCAACTACGGAGAGTACAGGGTGGGGTACACTGCTCATGGAGGCAGCTAAGCGCAGGCTTTGCGTATGTGTGTGCCGGTGTGTGTGTGAGCATGCACTGCCCGAAATTGTGGTATGCATTTGCTTACGAGAATTTAATTATTTATGCCGGCATGATAAACTGCAGTGCATTGAGTGCTGCTGCACTGCAAGAAATAGTGTAGTAGAAGAAGTAAAATAAGAAGTAAGAATAATAAATTTCGACCAAAGAGCAGAAGTAAAATATGCTGAATAAATTTATATAAAATCCAATATAAAATTAATTGTAACAATAAATAGTTTATATAGAAAATGCAAATTAAATAATTATATAAAAAAAAAAAAAGACGAACATAATCATTCTAAATATATTTAAAAAAAAATAAATAATATATAAAACAAAAAAAAAAAATGTTAAAAACCTGAGCTATTCAATAACTTTATACATTTTTAATAATTACTGAAAGGAAGCAACACTTAAAAAGTGTGTACACAATGCAAATTATAGTGAAATAAACAATGCAAATATTTTTAAAAATTAATAATTGTGTACATATTGTAATTTGTTTCCAAAAATGTTTTCCCTTCAAAATAAACTAACAAGTTCCGCAAATTAACAAAGTAGAAGGTTCAGCTTAATGCTTACACAGTCTTCAAGCCACTTCCCAATTTCTCTCAGTGCATGGGTAAGTATGTAAATCTGTAACCGACGAAAAACAATTGCAAATTAGATATGCGCATATGTTTCCGCAGCTGCCAAACAACTTAAAAAACACACGAGGGCGCGGAGCCTCCCCCCTCCAAAAATCTGCGCCCAAAACTGCAGTTGCCATTGCAGTGTTCCACTATCCCCCCCTCCCTTCCCCGCCAGCAAAAGCGTCACGACTGCAGCTTGAGGTCGGAGGACGACCACGAGGTTGGAGTGATTGCAAACAGGGTGCAAATGCAGCGTATAAAACTAAAACCAACAAACGCAGTGAAGGAAGGAAGGAAACCCAAGTGGAGCAGGGAACGCAGGAGGCATGGAGCAAGTCGTAGTTGTTGCCGGAAACGGAAGTGCCAGGCGCTGCACAAGTGAACCAAGACAAGCTTGCAAGCAGCAGCAGCACCAGCAGCAGCAGCTCAGTCAAGTGGGTAAGCAGCCAAGTGCCTGCTGAATCTGCAAATGCAACTGGGCTCGGTTCGGCTCTGGGTCTGTACCCAGGCTAATGCTGGTTGGGTTGGGCTGGGCTGGGCTGGGCTGTGCTGCTCCAGCAGCAGCTCACAAAGCCTCAAGCATGCTTGAGATGCAAAGTAAATGCAAAACCACAGCAAATTATGTTGAGAGTGAAGCAGGAGCAGGAGGAGGAGCTGCAGCAGCCATCTGCAGTCGGATGCGGAGGCAGTGCAGCAACGACTACGGCAAATGGCTGCTGCCATGCACGATAAGCAGCGGAGCAGCAGAGGATGAGCAGAGGCTGAGAGAGCGGCAGACCAGACCAGGATAGAGCAGAGCTCAAGTGATTTGCCTTGAGAGCGCCTTGAGCAGGTGTCTGTTTAACCGTTATGTTTAGTTGCAGGCAATTTGTTTTTACCATGTTGCCGGAAAATGAGAAGCGCCTAGAGAGGCGGCCAGCAGGAGACAGAGGGAGAGAGAGTGAGAGAGACAGGAACAGAGCGCTGCAGGCAAGAGATGAACAGCGAAAAACGAGCGTTTTTAAGGCGCTACAAAATGCATGAGACGGCAGAACCAACACTCGACTGATTACACTATGCTACAAAATTAGAAAAAGTAAGAACTGTGGCTAAATTAAAAAAATATATAACAAATAAAATATAAAAGAAACTAACAAAGTATAAGTGTTAATTGAAAATATAAAAACAACAGACTGATTACACTAGACCACATAAGTGAAATTAAAAGAAATTTAACAGAAAATAAAAAAAAGTCTAAGAAATATATAAAAAATATGAGAAACTAACAAGAAATCTGCCATAAATTAATATATAGTGTAAGAATAATAATTTAAGGCATATTTTCAAAATTTTAAGAACAAATTTTAAAATAAATTTATAAAAAAATATGTAAATGCAGCTATATATAAATACATATATATATAATGTTAAGAGTTGTGCATATATGTAATACATACAGAGAAAGCTCTCACATCAATTAAATAAAAAGAAAAAAAAAAGAAACTAAATATAACAGAAATAAAAATTAAAATAAGTACATAATGCAACATAGTTGTATTAAAGAATGATAAATAGATATAAATATATGATATATATAAACAGCAGAGATCTAAATAGCCTAACCTTAATGCAAATAAAATTGCAAACAATTTGCCTGTAGCAGAGTGTAGCATTAGCTAGGCTCCCAAAAGTGCACATAACCCCAAAGGAAGCTGATTAAGTTGCCGGCAAGCAAAGGAACTTTATTAACAGCAGCAGCAGCAGCAACAGTACGAACAAAACAAAAGCAACAGCAGGTACAGGTACAGTGAAACCTCCTGCTCAGAGCTCATCATGCCCTACAAAGGTATACCGATGCTTCGAGGGTCCCAGTACCTTAAAAGTGGACAAAGAACGCTCATCCCCTGATCCCGTCTCGGTCTTCTGTTGATGCTGCAGGAGGAAATGCTCAAGGAACTCTCTCAGATGACCAGGTATATACATATCCTTAAAACGCTCATAGGGATACATTAGCCTCAGCGAATCTATGGCAATCAGTGGCAAATCCGATATGGTTTTATTCATATGCCGCACCGAATGCTCAAATTTCAGACCATCCACAGTGACGAAATTGAATTGTGTTAGATCTGTGAGTTGCATCTCGACAATCGATTTGAAATTCTTCATCGATTCCATGTCACCGGGCAGATAGAAGAGCACCAGCAGGGGCAAACGCTGCTCGATGATCTCCTCCACATTACCGAAATCCACTTCACGCACCAGCGGCACACACTTCTTGTAGAGCCAAGCCTCCAGCTCCGTTTGATTACTCAAATCACCCGCAAAGATCTCATCCAATGCATGGGTGCGAGCCGTATCGGGACGATAGATTATCTTGGGCATATTCTGCGTATACGTAACGTTCTTCAATTCTCTCCCAACACGTAAATAGAAATCACAATCGTTCTTATATCTCTCCGCCAGCAGCTCAAACAATGTGTACTCCATACGTTTGCGATCCTCGAAGAACGCTATAACGGAACGACGCTTCACATTGATCATCTCCAGATCTTCGATGCCATTGAAGTACTTCATGCCCAGCTCCAGCTGCTTCAGCACATATTCCCCCAGGGCCTGGGCACTCCGTTTGCCCCGATACTCACGTCGCAACGGATGGCCACGATAGTAGAGTCGCAGGGTGGGAAACTTCCGGATGCCACACGCATTCGATAGCTCCAACTCACGCACACAATTCACTCGGGCCAATCGCACCAGCGCCGTCTTGGGCAGCACCTCGTACAGTCGCATCGCCGTCTCCTCGAAAATGGGTGCCAATCGCTTGCTGAAGTGACACCAATCCGCATAGAAATTGACAAAGACCACATCGTACGTATGCAGTGTCTCATTGAAGTTGGACTTCGTCAGCTGCAGCACATTCACCCGCAGCACATTCACTTGGGTTGCCATCGAGCTCTGCGGCGCTGGCGTTGCCATCCTCACACGCCTTGCACCTTGTCGTGCCACCAGCAACTGCGGTCCCAGCAGCAGCAGCAGTAGCAGAGGCACTGGCACCTTCCATGTCAAGCAAACTGTTAACCACATTTTGCCCCCACCTATCGAAAGTCTATTTCTATTGTTTTTGACAATCCCAACAAGGTATCATAGTCCGATTGAACTACCCTATGACTTATAGAGGGTAGTGTTTGTGTTTCCTTGAGTTTGTATGATTAATGGGGTCTTATGCTTAGCCGTAACCCTATACTATACTAAGGTCTTACTTATTCGAGAAGGATATCTTGGGATGGCTATTCCCTTTCTAGACTAGTCACAACTAAGGCTTCTTCCATCCTAGGCTGGTCTCATCTTCGACTATTCCCTTCCTAGGCTAGTCACATCTTTGGATATTTCCTTCCTAGGCTAGTCATCTTCTAGGCTAGTCACATCGTAGGCTAGTCACATCTTGGGCTAGTCACATCCTAGACTATTCCCTTCCTAGGCTAGTCACCTCCTAGGCTAGTCACCTCCTAGCCTAGTCACATCTTGGGCTAGTCATTCCTAGACTTTTCCCTTCCTAGACTAGTCCCACACCCTTGGCTAGTCACATCTCGGACCAGTCCCGTCCTAGCCTAGTCACATCCTAGGCTAGTCACTTCCTGGGCTCGTCACTTCCTAGGCCATCCCATCCCAGCTTTTTCACGTCCTTGGCTAGTCAATTCCTAGGACACTATCATCCTAGCCTAGCCACATCTTGGGCTAGTCACGTCCTAGGCAAGTCACATCCTAGGCAAGGGACATCCTTGGCTACTCCCTTCCTAGGCTACTCCCATCCTAGCCTAGTCACATCTTGGGCTAGTCCCACCCTATGCTAGTCACATCCTAGCCTAGTCGCACTCTAGGTTAGTCACATTCTAGGCTAGTCACTTTCTAAGCTTATCTCATCCTAACCTAATCACACCCTAGACTAGCAACGTCCTAGGCTAGTCACATTCGGTTAGCTTGGAATCCTAACTAGCTCCATAGGCTTAAGCTCCATTGCGTCTCAGGCACTGCTTCCTTTCTCTTCTTTCTATTACAATATACCATCTACAGCAAGCTGTTCTTCCATTCCATCTCTCTCTCCCTCCCTCCCATCATCAATTTTAGGCATAGATAAAAGATCAAATTTTCGCGCAACTTTACAATAATCGCCTGTGTTTTACGACCCAATTAGTTAGCTACCCTGAGACTGAGAAAGACTTTCACTTTGCCATGAACAATTCACAATATTTTTGGCAGCTTCTCTCGCAGTATATTGGTGCTTGATTTATACAAGTTAATTAACACGTTCGCCGGGCCAAAACCAATGTTAGACAAAAGCTGGGGGGGAGGAAGGCGAGAGACATATGCCAGCAGGGTAGAAGGTTGGAGAAGGCCCTCTACCTATGTCAAGAGGCCAGACAAAAAGCACAATTAAACCCTTTGAAAGGGCGCAGACAAAGAGGAGGAAAATGCAAACAATGCCAACTGCCAAAAGGGTTGTGCAAAGGTCAGTCTCCCCTTCTTCCTCCCTCACAGACACGCATCTAACTGGGGTTTGCTAGATGAGGACCTGGGACAAGAGTAGATTTATTGGATATTGTCGCATAAAATCGCATGGATTTCGCACAACATTTTATCGCCAGACGCAAAGATAAACGCCATAAACAATTGTCGAGCTGAAATTGCTTTGGGCAAGACGAGGAAGGGGAAGAGGAGAAGAGAGAAGTGAGTGCGACTTTTCTTAAGTAAATTATATGGCAAAAATCGACACAGACAATGTGAAGGAGAAGAACGGAAGCTCAAATGGGCGCAAAAATGTCATTAAAAGGCAGCCAGCCAGCCCAGTGGAGGTGATGGAGAGCGGGCAAAGTTGTTGTTTCCGTTTCCGTCATGTTGAGGTTCTCTTTTTGCGAAAATGTCGGCAGCAGGAGCAGTACGACAACAGTGATGACATTCCCTGCCAGTCAAGCTGCTTCCTTAGACCGGGGATTCCCATCCACAACTCGGGCATTTGTCTAGCTCTGCCCTGGCTCGCTCTCTTCCTCGCTCTCTTCCTCGCTCTCTCCCTCTCTGATCTCATTTGCGACTTGCGTCGCTTGCCTGGCAAATATTTGTTTAGCCCTTTCGCAAACCCGTCCAGCGATTACCAGAGCAACGTCCTCCTAGTCCACTCTCCCACTCCCACTCTCTCTATTTGTCTGTTGTCATTGGAGCGACCCAATATGGTTTGCCTCGTAGCTTTTTGAAGTCAAACACAATCAAAATTTGCTTTATAAGGTGCTTAAATAAAAATGGAGAATATATTTCCCGATTTGCTCTTTGTTCTCTGCCAATTTCGCTGACAATTTCCTTGCTCTTTTCGCTTTTCATTATGAGTTTTCGCATAAAGCATGCCAAATAGCCAATAAATCGAAGGAAGGAGTCAGTCAATCCGAGGATAATGCGAGGCGAAATCGTTTAAAAGTCAATTCACAAAGCGCATCAGCAAAATGTTCCATGCTCCTCCTCCCGCCCCCTCTCATAATTCTCGCGGTTGAATTTCTGCTAGGGATGCATCTTGCCAGATGATAAATGCGCATTGCCCAGATAGAACGATTTGTTGCGCAACTTTGCCGCGAAATTTATGCGAATTTGTAATGCAATTCATAAGCCGCAATGGAAGACCCTTCTCCCCTTCCCCCTCCCCTTTCACTCTGGGCGCGCAGAGTTGCAATTTATTGCGGTGCAGAGTTGTCAATGCAGGCAAATAAATGGCAGGCACGATTTATTCAGAGTTGCCCTGCGAATATGGCAAAGAAAAACCCCTTTGTATGATAATCAGTTGGCAACTCGCAATTGCAGCCCGAAAAGTAGATCATAAATAAAAATAAAAATAAATAAATAAAATTTAAAAATATTATTATTTTTCTTCTAGTTTATCTCAAGAAGTGAATTAAGTTAATCTTTATATAAAAATTTCATCAATTTCGTTGTGGTCTAACAACAAAACTTTGAAATTTCAAATTTCCCACGTGCTAAAGTTTCTCAAGTTTCAAGCAAGAATATTTCTATAGGTATTTTCTGCCGAAAAAGTTCACTTTCATTCCCAGCTTAGTTGAAAGTATTTTGTTTTTAGAACAAATTTATTTTATAATTTTTGGAAAGTTTTCTGCTGTTACTATGCCAGGCAATGGGGTACACGACACTCGACTGTGAAATACTCTGTACTGGAAGAGAACAACTAGTTGGAAACTTTTTTCTATATCACATTCGTAAAAAATTTAATATAATAATAAAAAAGTGTATAACTTTTATATTTTGCATAATTTTATGTGAAATGAATAC
>JAEIFM010000005.1:0-40703 GCA_018901885.1 Zaprionus kolodkinae | reverse complement strand
AGGGTATAAATATTTCAAAAACTTTGAAAAACAAGTAGGACAATAAGGCTACAGTCGGGCGCCCGACAGTAAGATACCCTTCTCCCAATTTTCCAAATACCTTACAAACGTGTAACCACACTAATAATTCCAAACAGAAATTTCTGCACAAAAACTTTTAATACATATAGCTTACTCGCTCGCACTCACACAGCGACGCGCGTAAAGAGGAAAAGCGACACGACGCAACGTCGACGTCGACGTCGGCGTCAACTGCTCAAAGCAGCGTAAAAGCTGCTGCTCGTACCGAACATTTGTACTGAAAACGTTTACTTTAATAACTTCTGTGTTATTTGTCCGATCGGATTGATATTTGGAGAGTATGTTCATATTGCATTCAGCTCTATACATACCAAAGCATAACTTTATAGGTTCATTACTTTGCTTAATAATCGTAAATAACCGATTTGCGGGGGCGGTGGGCGTGGCATCAAACATTTGACATAAACTTCACCTGCCCCGAATATATAGGAACCTTCATTCCAAATTTGGTGTCTCTAGCTTTTTTAATAGCGAAGATCTGTTGTCTCAAACAAACAGACGGACAGACGGACAGACAGACGGACATGTCTCAATCGACTCGGCTAGTGATCCTGAGTAAGAATATATATACTTTATGGGGTCTCCCCCTCCTTATGCCTGTTATATACATACTTTTTCCCCATTATTATTCCATTTACTGTCCAATTTTAATGGTCCGAGGCTCTAAACAGAGGAATTCTGCATAAATACTTCTACTACATATAGGCTTACTCGCTCGCACTCACACAGCGACGCGGGTAAAGAAAAGCGCCACGACGCAACGTCGACGTCGGCGTCGACTGCTCAAAGCAGCGCGTCGGCTGCCGTTCGTACCGAACATTTGTACTGAAAACGTTGACTTGAATAACTTCTGTGTTATTGGTCCGATCGGATTGTAATTTGGAGATTATGTTCATATTTCATTTACCTTTATACATACCAAAGCAGAACTTTATAAGTTTAATACTTTGCTTAATAATCGTAAATAACCGATTTGCGGGGGCGGTGGGCGTGGCATCAAACATTTGACATAAACTTCACCTGCCCCGAATATATAGGAACCTTCATACCAAATTTGGTGTCTCTAGCTTTTTTAATAGCTAAGATCTGTTGTCTCAAACAAACAGACGGACAGACGGACAGACGGACAGACGGACAGACGGACAGACGGACAGACGGACAGACAGACGGACATGTCTCAATCGACTCGGCTAGTGATCCTGAGCAAGAATATATATACTTTATGGGGTCTGCCACGCCTCCTTATGCCTGTTACATAATTTTGAAAAAATTTATTTGAAAAATTTTAAAAAAAATTTCAAAAATTTTGAAAAAAATTTCAAAAATTTTGAAAAAAAATTTTGAAAAAAAAAATTTCAAAAATTTTAAAAAAAATTTCAAAATTTTGAAAAAAATTTCAAAAATTTTGAAAAAAATTTCAAAAATTTTGAAAAAAATTTCAAAAATTTTGAAAAATAATTTCAAAAATTTTGAAAAAAAACTTCAAAAATTTTGAAAAAAATTTCAAAATTTTGAAAAAAAAAATTTCAAAAATTTTGAAAAAAAAATTTCAAAAATTTTGAAAAAAATTTCAAAAATTTTGAAAAAAAAATTTTGAAAAAATTTTTGAAAAAAATTTCAAAAATTTTGAAAAAACTTCTCAAAATTTTGAAAAAATTTCAAAAATTTTGAAAAAAAAATTTCAAAAATTTTGAAAAAAAATTTGAAAAAAAATTTCCAAAAATTTCGAAAAAAAAAAATTTCAAAAATTTTGAAAAAAAATTTCAAAAATTTTGAAAAAAAATTTCAAAAATTTTGAAAAAAAATTTCAAAAATTTTTGAAAAAAATTTCAAAAATTTTGAAAAAAAAATTTCAAAAATTTTGAAAAAAATTTCAAAAATTTTGAAAAAAAAAAAATTTTCAAAAATTTTAAAAAAAAAAAATTCAAAAATTTTGAAAAAAAAATTTCCAAAAATTTTGAAAAAAATTTTCAAAAATTTTGAAAAAAAATTTCAAAAATTTGAAAAAAAATTTCAAAAATTTTGAAAAACAAGAAAGCAAGGCTACCTTCGGCTTGCCGAAGGTTTCATACCCTTGCAGTTATACAAAATATAAAATATCTTTGGATTGCTGCTGGTTTCTGTGGTATTTATTGAACAATTATAACAGTACATCGATTATATCAACCTCTTATAATTTCGAATACTCAGCCTCCTCACCACGGCAAGGTCGCAATCCTCGAGGAGGAATATTTACAATACCTTAAACAACATTGCACATATATTCTTTAGTTACAATAATAAAATAAATTAATTAACTAAATATTTAAAAATAAATTATTAAATAAGTGATTATAGCTAAGGAACACGCCGTCATGGTGACTATATGGAGTTTGATAAGTGATTGCGGCAGCACCGCTTACTGTGTTATCACAAAATATCCAATCAATTTGAGTTAAATGTTTTGTTGTTGGCACATTTAACATGGACATAACCCTTATTATTTAAAGTAGACTCGAGCTGATCAGTGGTTGTTGATCGGCAAATGTTAAAATCTCCTAATATTACCAATTTTGTATTATTTTCAGCTGACGTTAGCCTTTCAACATCATTTCTGATTTCATTTCGAAACCTTGTAATAGGAAAAGCTGGATTCCTATAAACAACTATGACTATTGTATGCAAGTATTTAAATGTTATGGACTAGGTATATATTTCTTACATTATCAACTGTAACTGTTTCATATAAGAATGTTATGTTTTCCGATATATTTTGTTTTGCATATATCAGTATACCATTCTTAGAAACAGCATTTGGTCGAATGTCTTTGTGTTGTAAAGGATCTGTTGGTCATAAAATCTAAATTTGGAAAGTTCTCTTTCAAAAATGCATTTGAATAACAGCTATATGATTTTTTGTTTAACAGCTACATGTAATAGTACTCAGATTTCCATAAAATTGCAACAAGAACCTTCATTAGGCCGATCGTTGATCGTTATAAGTTATAAAAGTTCGATTTGGATTTGGTAAGCCTGATAGCTATATCTTGAAATATAACGAAAATCGGCCGATAGGCTCCATAACAGCTATACGATATATCAGTCCGATCTGGCCCGTTCCGACTTATTTAAAGAGGGCAGAAATAAAAAGCTTGTGAGCAAAGTTTCATGAAGATAGCTCAATAACTGGGGGACTAATTTGCGTTGCAACAGACAGACGGACTGACTGATTGTTCCTATAACAGCTATAAAATATATACGTCTGAGATATTTAAATGGAAAAACTAAGGACGGGTTACTGTATAACATTAAAAAGTATTGATAATGTGCGGTATTTCCAAAAACAAAACAGGATTGCATAGAAAAACCCTGATTTCAGCCGATTGTTCCTATGGCAGCTATATGTTATAGTGGTCCGATTTTGATACAATTTTGACAGCATATTAAGAACGTAATAAAAATAAGATTTGCCAAATCTTGTTGCAATATCTTGAAAAACAACAAAAATCGGCCGATAGCTTCTATGACAGCTATACGATATATCGGTCCGATCTGGCTCGTTCCGACTTATTTACAGCCTACAGCAATAAGAAGCTTGTGTGCCAAGTTTCATGAAGATAGCTCAAAAACTGAGAGACTAGTTTGCGTTGCAACAGACGGACGGACGGACGGACGGACGGACGGACGGACGGACGCGACGGACGGACGGACGGACGGACGGACGGACGGACGGACAGACGGACATCCATTTTCCGACTCTCCTGGTGATGCTGATTCAGAATATATATACTTTATAGGGTCGGAGATGTCTCCTAAGGTGCGTTGCAAACTTCTGGCCAAAATTAATATACCCTCTGCAAGGGTATAAAAATTTCAAAAAATTTGAAAAAAAATTTCAAAAAATTTTGAAAAAATTTTGAAAAAAAATTTCAAAAATTTTGAAAAAAAATTTCAAAAATTTTGAAAAAAATTTCAAAAAATTTGAAAAAAATTTCAAAAAAAAAAATTTCAAAAATTTTGAAAAAAAATTTCAAAAATTTTGAAAAAAAAAATTTCAAAAATTTTGAAAAAAATTTTGAAAAAAATTTTGAAAAATTTTGAAAAAAAATTTCAAAAATTTTGAAAAAAAATTTCAAAAATTTTGAAAAAAATTTCAAAAATTTTGAAAAAAAAATTTTGAAAAAATTTGAAAAAAAATTGAAAAAATTTCAAAAATTTTGAAAAAAATTTCAAAAATTTTGAAAAAAAATTTCAAAAATTTTGAAAAAAATTTCAAAAATTTTGAAAAAAATTTCAAAAATTTTGAAAAAAAATTTCAAAAATTTTGAAAAAAAATTAAAAAAATTTTGAAAAAAATTTCAAAATTTTGAAAAAATTCAAAAATTTTGAAAAAAAAATTTGAAAAAATTTTGAAAAAAAATTTCAAAAATTTTGAAAAAAAAATTTCAAAAATTTTGAAAAAAAAAATTCAAAAATTTTGAAAAAAAATTTCAAAAATTTTGAAAAAAAATTTCAAAAATTTTGAAAAAAAAAATTTTGAAAAATTTTGAAAAAAATTTCAAAAATTTTGAAAAAAAATTTCAAAAATTTTGAAAAAAAAATTTCAAAAATTTTGAAAAAAATTTCAAAAATTTTGAAAAAATTTTTTGAAAAAAAAATTTTGAAAAAAATTTCAAAAATTTTGAAAAAATTTCAAAAATTTTGAAAAAATTTTTAAAAAATTTTGAAAAAAATTTCAAAAATTTTGAAAAAAATTTCAAAAATTTTGAAAAAAAATTTCAAAAATTTTGAAAAAAAATTTCAAAAAATTTTGAAAAAAATTTTGAAAATTTAAAAATTTCGAAAAATTTTGAAAAAAATTTCAAAAATTTTGAAAAAAAAAATTTCAAAAATTTTGAAAAAATTTAAAAAAATTTGAAAAAAAATTTTGAAAAAAATTTCAAAAATTTTGAAAAAAATTTCAAAAATTTTGAAAAAAATTTCAAAAATTTTGAAAAAAAATTTCAAAAATTTTGAAAAAAAAAAATTTCAAAAATTTTGAAAAAAATTTCAAAAATTTTGAAAAAAAATAAAATTTTCAAAAAAATTTTGAAAAAAAAAAAAAAATTTCAAAAATTTTGAAAAAAATTTAAAAAATTTTAAAAAATTTCAAAAATTTTGAAAAAAAATTTCAAAAATTTTGAAAAAAAATTTCAAAAATTTTGAAAAAAAAAAAAAAATTCAAAAATTTTGAAAAAAATTTCAAAAATTTTGAAAAAAAAATTTCAAAAATTTTGAAAAAAATTTCAAAAATTTTGAAAAAAAAATTTCAAAAATTTTGAAAAAAAAATTTCAAAAATTTTGAAAAAAATTTCAAAAATTTTGAAAAAAAATTTTGAAAAAAAATTTTGAAAAAATTAAAAAAATTTTGAAAAAAAATTTCAAAAATTTTGATAAAAAAATTCAAAAATTTTGAAAAAAAATTTCAAAAATTTTGAAAAAATTTTTAAAAAATTTTGAAAAAAATTTCAAAAATTTTGAAAAAAAATTTCAAAAATTTTGAAAAAAAATTTCAAAAATTTTGAAAAAAATTCAAAAATTTTGAAAAAAAAATTTCAAAAATTTTGAAAAAAATTTCAAAAATTTTGAAAAAAATTTCAAAAATTTTGAAAAAAAATTTCAAAAATTTTGAAAAAAAATTTCAAAAATTTTGAAAAAAAAAAATTTCAAAAATTTTGAAAAAAAAATTTCAAAAATTTTGAAAAAAAAATTTTAAAAATTTTGAAAAAAATTTCAAAAATTTTGAAATTTTGAAAAAATTTCAAAAATTTTGAAAAAAAATTTAAAAAATTTTGAAAAAAAAAAATTTTGAAAAAAATTTCAAAAAAAAAAAATTTCAAAAATTTTGAAAAAAATTTCAAAAATTTTTGAAAAAAAATTTCAAAAATTTTGAAAAAAATTTCAAAAATTTTGAAAAAAATTTCAAAAATTTTGAAAAAAAAATTTCAAAAATTTTGAAAAATTTTGAAAAAAATTTTAAAAAAATTTTGAAAAAAAAAATTTCAAAATTTTTGAAAAAATTTCAAAAATTTTGAAAAAAATTTCAAAAATTTTGAAAAAAAAATTTCAAAAATTTTGAAAAAATTTCAAAAATTTTGAAAAAAAATTTCAAAAATTTTGAAAAAAATTCAAAATTTTGAAAAAATTTCAAAAATTTTGAAAAAAATTTCAAAAATTTTAAAAAAAATTTCAAAAATTTTGAAAAAATAAAAAACTATGAAAAAAATTTATAAATTTTGCAAAATTTAAAAATGTTATGGACTGGTATATATTTCTTACAATTATCAACTGTAAATGTTTCATATAAGAATGTTAAAATTTCCGATATATTTTGTTTTGCATATATCAGTATACCATTCTTAGAAACAGCATTTGGTCGAATGTCTTTGTGTTGTAAAGGATCTGTTGGTCATAAAATCTAAATTTGGAAAGTTCTCATTCAAAAATGCATTTGAATAACAGCTATATGATTTTTTGTATAACATCTACATGTAATAGTACTCAGATTTCCATAAAATTGCAACAAGAACCTTCATTAGGCCGATCGTTGATCGTTATAAGTTATAAAAGTTCGATTTGGATGTGGTAAGCCTGATAGCTATATCTTGAAGTATAACGAAAATCGGCCGATAGGCTCCATAACAGCTATACGATATATCAGTCCACATCTGGCCCGTTCCGACTTATTTAAAGAGGGCAGAAATAAAAAGCTTGTGAGCAAAGTCTTATGATGATAGCTCAATAACTGGGGGACTAATTTGCGTTGCAACAGACAGACGGACTGACTGATTATTCCTATAACAGCTATAGAATATAAACCTCTGAGATATTTATATGGAAAAACAAAGGGCGGGTTACTGTATAACATTAAAAGGTATTGATAATGTGCGGTATTTCCAAAACAAAACAGGTTTGCATACAAAAACTCTGATTTCAGCCGATTGTTCCTATGGCAGCTATATGTTATAGTGGTCCGATTTTGATACAATTTTGACAGCACATTAGGAACGTAATAAGAATAAGATTTGCCAAATCTTGTTGCAATATCTTGAAAAACAACAAAAATCGGCCGATAGCTTCTATGACAGCTATACGATATATCGGTCCGATCTGGCTCGTTCCGACTTATTTACAGCCTACAGCAATAAGAAGCTTGTGTGCCAAGTTTCATGAAGATAGCTCAAAAACTGAGAGACTAGTTTGCGTTGCAACAGACGCAACGGACGGACGGACGGACGGACAGACAGCGACATCCATTTTTCGACTCCTCTGGTGATGCTGATTCAGAATATATATACTTTATAGGGTCGGAGATGCCTCCAAAGGTGCGTTGAAAACTTCTGGCTAAAATTAATATACCCTCTGCAAGGGTATAAAAATTAAAATAAAATTTGAAAAAATTTGAAAATTTTGAAAAAAATTTCCAAAATTTTGAAAAAAATTTCAAAAATTTTGAAAAAAATTTCCAAAATTTTAAAAAAATATTTCATAAATTTTGAAAAAATTTCCAAAATTTTAAAAAAAATTTCAAACCTTCGGCTTGAAAAAAGTTTCATAAACAAAATTTGCAATTATTACAAAAATATAAAATATCTTTGGATTGCTGCTGGTTTCTGTGGCATTTACTGAACAATTATAACAGTACATCGATTATATCAACCTCTTATAATTTCGAATACTCAGCCTCCTCACCACGGCAAGGTCGCAATCCTCGAGGAGGAATATTTACAATACCTTAAACAACATTGCACATATATTCTTTATTTACAATAATAAAATAATATAATTAACTTAATATTTAAAAATAAATTATTAAATTAGTGATTATAGCTAAGGAACACGCCGCCATGGTGACTATATGTAATTTGATAAGTGATTGCGGCAGCACCGCTTACTGTGTTATCACAAAATATCCAATCAATTTGAGTTAAATGTTTTGTTGTTGGCACATTTTGTTGTTATTATTTAAAGTAGACTCGAGCTGATCAGTGGTTGTTGATCGGCAAATGTTAAAATCTCCTAATATTACCAATTTTGTAATATTTTCAGCTGACGTTAGCCTTTCAACATCATTTCTGATTTCATTTCGAAACCTTGTAATAGGAAAAGCTGGATTCCTATAAACAACTATGACTATTGTATGCAAGTATTTAAATATTATGGACTGGTATATATTTCTTACATTATCAACTGTAACTGTTTCATATAAGAATGTTATGTTTTCCGATATATTTTGTTTTGCATATATCAGTATACAATTCTTAGAAACAGCATTTGGTCGAATGTCTTTGTGTTGTAAAGGATCTGTTGGTCATAAAATCTAAATTTGGAAAGTTCTCATTCAAAAATGCGTTTGAATAACAGCTATATGATTTTTTGTTTAACAGCTACATGTAATAGTACTCAGATTTCCATAAAATTGCAACATAAACCTTCATTAGGCCGATCGTTGATTGTTATAAGTTATAAAAGTGATTTCGATTTTTTTGGACACTATTTGGTGTGGTAAGCCTGATAGCTATATCTTGAAATATAACGAAAATCGGCCGATAGGCTCCATAACAGCTATACGATATATCAGTCCGATCTGGCCCGTTCCGACTTATTTAAAGAGGGCAGAAATAAGAAGCTTGTGAGCAAAGTTTCATGATGATAGCTCAATAACTGGGGGACTAATTTGCGTTGCAACAGACAGACGGACTGACTGATTGTTCCTATAACAGCTATAATATAAACGTCTGAGATATTTAAATGGAAAAACTAAGGGCGGGTTACTGTATAACATTAAAAAGTTATTGATAATGTGCGGTATTTCCAAAAACAAAACAGGATTGCATAGAAAAACTCTGATTTCAGCCGATTGTTCCTATGGCAGCTATATGTTATAGTGGTCCGATTTTGATACAATTTTGACAGCATATTAAGAACGTAATAAAAATAAGATTTGCCAAATCTTGTTGCAATATCTTGAAAAACAACAAAAATCGGCCGATAGCTTCTATGACAGCTATACGATATATCGGTCCGATCTGGCTCGTTCCGACTTATTTACAGCCTACAGCAATAAGAAGCTTGTGTGCCAAGTTTCATGAAGATAGCTCAAAAACTGAGAGACTAGTTTGCGTTGCAACAGACGGACGGACGGACGGACGGACGGACGGACACTGACCGGACGGACCGGACGGACGGACGGACAGACGGACATCCATTTTCCGACTCTCCTGGTGATGCTGATTCAGAATATATATACTTTATAGGGTCGGAGATGTCTCCTAAGGTGCGTTGCAAACTTCTGGCTAAAATTAATATACCCTCTGCAAGGGAAAAAAATTTCAAAAATTTTGAAAAAAATTTCAAAAATTTTGAAAAAAAATTTCCAAAAATTTTGAAAAAAATTTCAAAAATTTTGAAAAAAAAAAATTTCAAAAATTTTGAAAAAAAATTTCAAAAATTTTGAAAAAAAAATTTTAAAAAATTTTGAAAAAATAAAAATTTCAAAAAATTTGAAAAAAAAAAAATTTAAAAAAATTTTGAAAAAAAAATTTTGAAAAAAAAAAATTTCAAAAATTTTGAAAAAAATTTTGAAAAAAATTTTGAAAAAAATTTCAAAAATTTTGAAAAAAATTTCAAAAATTTTGAAAAAAAAATTCAAAAATTTTGAAAAAAATTTCAAAAATTTTGAAAAAAATAAAAAAATTTTGAAAAAAAAATTTCAAAAATTTTGAAAAAAAATTTTCAAAAAATTTTGAAAAAACTTTCAAAAATTTTGAAAAAAATTTGAAAAATTTGAAAAAAAATTTCAAAAATTTTGAAAAAAAATTTCAAAAATTTTGAAAAAAAAAATTCAAAAAATTTTGAAAAAAAAAATTTTGAAAAAAAATTTTAAAAATTTTGAAAAAAATTTCAAAAATTTTGAAAAAAATTTAAAAAATTTTGAAAAAAATTTCAAAAATTTTGAAAAAAATTTCAAAAATTTTGAAAAAATTTTTAAAAAAATTTCAAAAATTTTGAAAAAAAATTCAAAAATTTTGAAAAAATATTTCAAAATTTTGAAAAAAACTTTCAAAAATTTTGAAAAAAATTCAAAAATTTGAAAAAAAAAAAATTTCAAAAATTTTGAAAAAAAAATTTTCAAAAATTTTGAAAAAATTATTAAAAAAAAAAATTTTGAAAAAAAAATTTCAAAAATTTTGAAAAAAAATTTCAAAAATTTTGAAAAAAATTTCAAAATTTTGAAAAAAAATTTCAAAAATTTTTGAAAAAAATTTAAAAATTGAAAAAAATTTCAAAAATTTTCAAAAAAATTTCAAAAAAATTTGAAAATTTTGAAAAAAATTTCAAAAATTTTGAAAAAAAAATTTCAAAAATTTTGAAAAAAAATTTCAAAAATTTTGAAAAAAATTTCAAAAATTTTGAAAAAAAAATTTTCAAAAATTTTGAAAAAAAATTTCAAAAATTTTGAAAAAATTTCAAAAATTTTGAAAAAAAAATTTTGAAAAATTTTGAAAAAAAAAATTTCAAAAATTTTGAAAAAAATTTCAAAAATTTTGAAAAAAAATTTCAAAAATTTTGAAAAAAATTTCAAAAATTTTGAAAAAAAATTTCAAAAATTTTGAAAAAATAAAAATTTTGAAAAATTTCAAAAATTTTGATGAAAAAAATTTCAAAAATTTTGAAAAAAATTTCAAAAATTTTGAAAAAAAATTTCAAAAATTTTGAAAAAAATTTCAAAAATTTTGAAAAAAAAAATTTTGAAAAATTTTGAAAAAAATTTCAAAATTTTGAAAAAAAAAATTTCAAAAATTTTGAAAAAAAATTTCAAAAATTTTGAAAAAAAATTTCAAAAATTTTGAAAAAAATTTTCAAAAATTTTGAAAAAAATTAAAAATTTTGAAAAAAAAAAATTTTGAAAAAAAAAAAAATTTCAAAAATTTTGAAAAAAAATTTCAAAAATTTTGAAAAAAAAATCAAAAATTTTGAAAAAAATTTCAAAAATTTTGAAAAAAAAATTCAAAAATTTTGAAAAAAAAATTTCAAAAATTTTGAAAAAAATTTCAAAAAATTTGAAAAAAATTTCAAAATATTTAAAAAAATTTCAAAAATTTTGAAAAAAAATTTCAAAAATTTTGAAAAAAAATTTCAAAAATTTTGAAAAAAATTTAAAATTTTGAAAAAATTTCAAAAATTTTGAAAAAAAAATTTAAAATTTTGAAAAAAAATTTCAAAAATTTTGAAAAAAAAATTTCAAAAATTTTGAAAAAAAATTTCAAAAATTTTGAAAAAAATTTCAAAAATTTTGAAAAAAAATTTTGAAAAAAATTTCAAAAATTTTGAAAAAAATTTCAAAATTTTGAAAAAAATTGAAAAAAAAAAATTTGAAAAAAATTTCAAAAATTTTGAAAAAAATTTCAAAAATTTTGAAAAAAATAAAATTTTGAAAAATTTTTAAAAAATTTTAAAAAAAAAAAATTTCAAAAAATTTTGAAAAAAATTTCAAAAATTTTGAAAAAATTTCAAAAATTTTGAAAAAAATTTCAAAAATTTTGAAAAAAAATTTTAAAAATTTTGAAAAAAAAATTTCAAAAATTTTGAAAAAAAATTTCAAAAATTTTGAAAAAAATTTATAAAAATTTTGAAAAAAAATTCATTTCAAAATTTTGAAAAAAAATTTCAAAAATTTTGAAAAAAATTTTAAAAAATTTTGAAAAAAATTTCAAAAATTTTGAAAAAAATTTCAAAAATTTTGAAAAAAATTTCGAAAATTTTGAAAAAAAATTTCAAAAATTTTGAAAAAAAATTTCAAAAATTTTGAAAAAAAATTTCAAAAATTTTGAAAAAAATTTCAAAAATTTTGAAAAAAAATTTCAAAAATTTTGAAAAAAATTTCAAAAATTTTGAAAAATTTTTAAAAAAATTTGAAAAAAATTTTGAAAAAAAAAAAAATTTAAAAATTTTGAAAATTTTGAAAAAAAAAAAATTTCAAAAATTTTGAAAAAAAAAAATTTCAAAAATTTTGAAAAAAAAATTTCAAAAATTTTGAAAAAAAACTTCAAAAATTTTGAAAAAAAATTTCAAAAAATTTTGAAAAAAATTTCAAAAATTTTGAAAAAAAAAAATTCAAAAATTTTGAAAAAAATTTCAAAAATTTTGAAAAAAATTTCAAAAATTTTGAAAAAAAAATTTCAAAAAAAAAATTTGAAAAATTTTGAAAAAAATTTCAAAAAAAAAAAAAAAATTTTGAAAAAAAAAATTTTTGAAAAAAAAATTTCAAAAATTTTGAAAAAAAATTTCAAAAATTTTGAAAAAAAAATTTCAAAAATTTTGAAAAAAAATTTTCAAAAATTTTGAAAAAAATTTAAAAATTTTGAAAAAAATTTCAAAAATTTTGAAAAAAATTTCAAAAATTTTGAAAAAAATTTCAAAAATTTTGAAAAAAATTTCAAAAAATTTTGAAAAAATTTCAAAAATTTTTGAAAAAAAAATTTCAAAAATTTTGAAAAAAATTTTTTCAAAAATTTTGAAAAAATTTCAAAAATTTTGAAAAAAATTTCAAAATTTTGAAAAAAAATTCAAAAATTTTGAAAAAAATAAAATTTTGAAAAATTTTGAAAAAAAATTTCAAAAATTTTGAAAAAAATTTCAAAAATTTTGAAAAAATTTCAAAAATTTTGAAAAAAAATTCAAAAATTTTGAAAAAAATTTCAAAAATTTTGAAAAAATTTTCAAAAATTTTGAAAAAATTTTCAAAAATTTTGAAAAAAATTTCAAAAATTTTGAAAAAAAATTTCAAAAATTTTGAAAAAAATTTCAAAAATTTTGAAAAAAATTCAAAAATTTTGAAAAAAAATTTCAAAAATTTTGAAAAAAATTTTGAAAAAAATTTCAAAAATTTTGAAAAAAAATTTCAAAAATTTTGAAAAAATTTTTCAAAAATTTAAAAAATTTCAAAAATTTTGAAAAAAAATTTCAAAAATTTTGAAAAAAATTTCAAAAAATTTTGAAAAAAAATTTCAAAAATTTTGAAAAAAATTTCAAAAATTTTGAAAAAAAAATTTCAAAAATTTTGAAAAAAATTTCAAAATTTTGAAAAAAATTTCAAAAATTTTGAAAAAATTTCAAAAATTTTGAAAAAAATTTCAAAAATTTTGAAAAAAAAATTTCAAAAATTTTGAAAAAAAAAAATTTTAAAAATTTTGAAAAAAATTTTCAAAAATTTTGAAAAAAAAATTTTGAAAAAAAATTTGAAAAAATTTCAAAAATTTTGAAAAACAAGAAAGCAAGGCTACCTTCGGCTTGCCGAAGGTTTCATACCCTTGCAGTTATACAAAATATAAAATATATTTGGATTGCTGCTGGTTTCTGTGGTATTTATTGAACAATTATAACAGTACATCGATTATATCATCCTCTTATAATTTCGAATACTCAGCCTCCTCACCACGACAAGGTCGCAATCCTCGAGGAGGAATATTCACAATACCTTAAACAACATTGCACATATATTCTTTATTTTCAATAATAAAATAAATTAATTAACTAAATATTTAAAAATAAATTAGTTAATTAGTGATTACAGCTAAGGAACACGCCGTCATGGTGACTATATGGAGTTTGATAAGTGATTGCGGCAGCACCGCTTACTGTGTTATCACAAAATATCCAATCAATTTGAGTTAAATGTTTTGTTGTTGGCACATTTAACAATAGACATAACCCCTTATTATTTAAAGTAGACTCGAGCTGATCAGTGGTTGTTGATCGGTAAATGTTAAAATCTTCTAATATTACCAATTTTGTATTATTTTCAGCTGACGTTAGCCTTTCAACATCATTTCTGATTTCATTTCGAAACCTTGTAATATGAAAAGCTGGATTCCTATAAACAACTATGAATATTGTATGCAAGTATTTAAATGTTATGGACTGGTATATATTTCTTACATTATCAACTGTAACTGTTTCATATAAGAATGTTATGTTTTCCGATATATTTTGTTTTGCATATATCAGTATACCATTCTTAGAAACAGCATTTGGTCGAATGTCTTTGTGTTGTAAAGGATCTGTTGGTCATAAAATCTAAATTTGGAAAGTTCTCATTCAAAAATGCGTTTGAATAACAGCTATATAGCTATATCTTGAAATATAACGAAAATCGGCCGATAGGCTCCATAACAGCTATACGATATATCAGTCCAATCTGGCCCGTTCCGACTTATTTAAAGAGTGCAGAAATAAAAAGCTTGTGAGCAAAGTTTCATGATGATAGCTCAATAACTGGGGGACTAATTTGCGTTGCAACAGACAGACGGACTGACTGATTGTTCCTATAACACCTATAGAATATAAACGTCTGAGATATTTAAATAGAAAAACAAAGGGCGGGTCACTGTATAACATTAAAAGGTATTGATAATGTGCGGTATTTCCAAAAACAAAACAGGTTTGCATACAAAAACCCTGATTTCAGCCGATTGTTCCTATGGCAGCTATATGTTATAGTGGTCCGATTTTGATACAATTTTGACAGCACATTAAGAACGTAATAAGAATAAGATTTGCCAAATTTTGTTGCAATATCTTGAAAAACAACAAAAATCGGCCGATAGCTTCTATGACAGCTATACGATATATCGGTCCGATCTGGCTCGTTCCGACTTATTTACAGCCTACAGCAATAAGAAGCTTGTGTGCCAAGTTTCATGAAGATAGCTCAAAAACTGAGAGACTAGTTTGCGTTGCAACAGACGGACGGACGGACGGACGGACGGACGGAAAGGGAACGACATCCATTTTTCGACTCCTCTGGTGATGCTGATTCAGAATATATATACTTTATAGGGTCGGAGATGCCTCCTAAGGTGCGTTGCAAACTTCTGGCTAAAATTAATATACCCTCTGCAAGGGTATAAAAATTCAAAAATTTTGAATAAAAATTTCAAAAATTTTGAAAAAAAAATTTCAAAAATTTTGAAAAAAAATTTCAAAAATTTTGAAAAAAATTTTCAAAAATTTTGAAAAAAATTTCAAAAATTTTGAAAAAAAATTTCAAAAATTTTGAAAAAAAATTTCAAAAATTTTGAAAAAAAATTTCAAAAATTTTGAAAAAAATTTCAAAAATTTTGAAAAAAATTTCAAAAATTTTGAAAAAAAATTTCAAAAATTTTGAAAAAAATTTCAAAAATTTTGAAAAAAAATTTCAAAAATTTTGAAAAAAATTTCAAAAATTTTGAAAAAAATTTCAAAAATTTTGAAAAAAAATTTCAAAAATTTTGAAAAAAAATACAAAAATTTTGAAAAAAAATTTCAAAAATTTTGAAAAAAAAAATTTCAAAAATTTTGAAAAAAAAAAAAATTTCAAAAATTTTGAAAAAAATTTCAAAAATTTTGAAAAAAAATTTCAAAAATTTTGAAAAAAATTTCAAAAATTTTGAAAAAAATTTCAAAAAAAAAAATTTGAAAAAAATTTTCAAAAATTTTGAAAAAAAATTTCAAAAATTTTGAAAAAAATTTCAAAAAATTTTGAAAAAAAAATTTTGAAAAAAATTTCAAAAATTTTGAAAAAAATTTCAAAAATTTTGAAAAAAATTTCAAAAATTTTGAAAAAAATTTCAAAAATTTTGAAAAAAAATTTCAAAAATTTTGAAAAAAATTTGAAAAATTTTGAAAAAAAAAAAATTTCAAAAATTTTGAAAAAAAAAATTTCAAAAATTTGAAAAAAATTTCAAAAATTTTGAAAAAAAAAAAAATTTTGAAAAAAATTTCAAAAATTTTGAAAAAAAAAAATTTCAAAAATTTTGAAAAAAAATTTCAAAAATTTTGAAAAAAATTTCAAAAATTTTTGAAAAAAAATTTCAAAAATTTTGAAAAAAATTTCAAAAATTTTGAAAAAAAATTTCAAAAATTTTGAAAAAAAATTTCAAAAAAAAAAATTTTGAAAAAAATTTCAAAAATTTTGAAAAAAATTTCAAAAATTTTGAAAAAAATTTCAAAAATTTTGAAAAAAATTTCAAAAATTTTGAAAAAAAATTTCAAAAATTTTGAAAAAAATTTCAAAAATTTTGAAAAAAAATTTCAAAAATTTTGAAAAAAATTTGAAAAAAAAAATTTCAAAAATTTTGAAAAAAAATTTCAAAAATTTTGAAAAAAATTTTTCAAAAATTTTTGAAAAAAATTTCAAAAATTTTGAAAAAAAAAATTTTGAAAAAAATTTCAAAAATTTTGAAAAAAAATTTCAAAAAATTTTGAAAAAAATTTCAAAAATTTTGAAAAAATATTCAAAATTTTTGAAAAAAAATTTCAAAAAATTTGAAAAAAAAAATTTCAAAAATTTTGAAAAAAAAATTTTTGAAAAAATTTCAAAAATTTTGAAAAAATTTTCAAAAATTTTGAAAAAAATTTCAAAAATTTGAAAAAAATTTCAAAAATTTTGAAAAAAAAAATAAAAAATTTGAAAAAAAAATTTTGAAAAAAAAAAATTTCAAAAATTTTGAAAAAAATTTCAAAAATTTTGAAAAAAATTTCAAAAATTTTGAAAAAAAAATTTTGAAAAAAAATTTTGAAAAAAAATTTCAAAAATTTTGAAAAAAAAATTTCAAAAAAAAAATTTTGAAAAAAAAATTTGAAAAAATATTTCAAAAAATATTCAAAAATTTTGAAAAAATTTCAAAAACTTGAAAAAAAATTTCAAAATTTTGAAAAAAAATTTAAAAATTTTGAAAATAAAAATTTGAAAAATTAAAAATTTTGAAAAAAATTTCCAAAAATTTTGAAAAAAATTTCAAAATTTTGAAAAATTAAAAATTTTGAAAAATTTCAAAATTTTGAAAAAAAATTCAAAATTTGAAAAAATTTCAAAAATTTTGAAAAAATTTCAAAAATTTTAAAAAAAATTTCATCAAAATTTTGAAAAAAAATTCAAAAAATTTTGAAAAATTTCAAAAATTTTGAAAATTTTGAAAAATTTCAAAAAATTTTGAAAAAAAATTTCAAAAATTTTGAAAAAAAATTTCAAAAATTTTGAAAAAAATTTCAAAAATTTTGAAAAAAATTTCAAAAATTTTGAAAAAAAATTTCAAAAATTTTGAAAAAAATTCTAAATTTTTAAAAAAAATTTCAAAAATTTCAAAAAATTTTGAAAAAAAATTTCAAAAATTTTAAAAAAATTTCAAAAATTTTGAAAAAATTTCAAATTTGAAAAAATTTTGAAAAAGTTCAAAAATTTTGAAAAAAAAATTTTTGAAAAAAATTTCAAAAATTTTGAAAAAAAATTTCAAAAATTTTGAAAAATTTCAAAAAATTTGAAAATAAAACATTTGAAAAAAAATTCAAAATTTTTAAAAAATTTTAAAAAATTTCGAAAAAATTTCAAAAATTTTGAAAAAATTTCAAAAATTTTGAAAAAAAAAAAATTTCAAAAATTTTGAAAAAAAATTTCAAAAATTTTGAAAAAAAATTTCAAAAATTTTGAAAAAAAATTTCAAAAATTTTGAAAAAAAATTTCAAAAATTTTGAAAAAAAAATTTCAAAAATTTTGAAAAAAAATTTCAAAAAATTTTGAAAAAATTTCAAAAATTTTGAAAAAAAAATTTCAAAAAATTTTGAAAAAAAAATTTCAAAAATTTTGAAAAAAAAATTTCAAAAATTTTGAAAAAAAAATTTCAAAAAATTTTGAAAAAAATTTCAAAAATTTTGAAAAAAAAATTTCAAAAATTTTGAAAAAAAATTTCAAAAATTTTGAAAAAAAATTTCAAAAATTTTGAAAAAAAATTTCAAAAATTTTGAAAAAAATTTCAAAAATTTTTGAAAAAAAATTTCAAAAAATTTTGAAAAAAAATTTCAAAAATTTTGAAAAAAAAATTTCAAAAATTTTGAAAAAAAAATTTCAAAAATTTTGAAAAAAAAATTTCAAAAAATTTTGAAAAAAAATTTCAAAAATTTTGAAAAAAAATTTCAAAAATTTTGAAAAAAAATTTCAAAAATTTTGAAAAAAAATTTCAAAAATTTTGAAAAAAAATTTCAAAAATTTTGAAAAAAAATTTCAAAAATTTTGAAAAAAAATTTTCAAAAAATTTTGAAAAAAAAATTTTCAAAAAATTTTGAAAAAAAATTTCAAAAATTTTGAAAAAAAAATTTCAAAAAATTTTGAAAAAAAATTTTCAAAAAATTTTGAAAAAAAATTTCAAAAATTTTGAAAAAAAAATTTCAAAAAATTTTGAAAAAAAATTTCAAAAATTTTGAAAAAAAATTTTCAAAAAATTTTGAAAAAAAAATTTCAAAAATTTTGAAAAAAAATTTCAAAAATTTTGAAAAAAAAATTTCAAAAATTTTGAAAAAAAATTTCAAAAATTTTGAAAAAAAAATTTCAAAAATTTTGAAAAAAATTTCAAAAAATTTTGAAAAAAAATTTCAAAAATTTTGAAAAAAAATTTCAAAAATTTTGAAAAAAAAATTTCAAAAATTTTGAAAAAAAATTTCAAAAATTTTGAAAAAAAATTTCAAAAATTTTGAAAAAAAATTTAAAAAAAATTTTCAAAAAATTTTGAAAAAAAATTTCAAAAAATTTTGAAAAAAAATTTCAAAAATTTTGAAAAAAAATTTCAAAAATTTTGAAAAAAAATTTCAAAAATTTTGAAAAAAAAATTTCAAAAATTTTGAAAAAAATTTCAAAAAATTTTGAAAAAAAATTTCAAAAAATTTTGAAAAAAAAATTTCAAAAATTTTGAAAAAAAATTTCAAAAAATTTTGAAAAAAAATTTCAAAAAATTTTGAAAAAAAAATTTCAAAAATTTTGAAAAAAAATTTCAAAAAATTTTGAAAAAAAATTTCAAAAATTTTGAAAAAAAATTTCAAAAATTTTGAAAAAAAATTTCAAAAATTTTGAAAAAAAATTTCAAAAAATTTTGAAAAAAAAATTTCAAAAATTTTGAAAAAAATTTCAAAAATTTTGAAAAAAATTTCAAAAAATTTTGAAAAAAAAATTTCAAAAAATTTTGAAAAAAAATTTCAAAAATTTTGAAAAAAATTTCAAAAATTTTGAAAAAAAAATTTCAAAAAATTTTGAAAAAAATTTCAAAAATTTTGAAAAAAAATTTCAAAAATTTTGAAAAAAAAATTTTGAAAAAAAAATTTCAAAAAATTTTGAAAAAAAATTTCAAAAATTTTGAAAAAAAATTTCAAAAATTTTGAAAAAAAATTTCAAAAATTTTGAAAAAAAAATTTCAAAAAATTTTGAAAAAAAATTTCAAAAATTTTGAAAAAAAAATTTCAAAAAATTTTGAAAAAAAAATTTCAAAAATTTTGAAAAAAAATTTCAAAAATTTTGAAAAAAATTTCAAAAAATTTTGAAAAAAAAATTTTCAAAAAATTTTGAAAAAAAATTTCAAAAATTTTGAAAAAAAATTTCAAAAATTTTGAAAAAAAATTTCAAAAATTTTGAAAAAAAATTTTCAAAAAATTTTGAAAAAAATTTCAAAAATTTTGAAAAAAAATTTCAAAAATTTTGAAAAAAAATTTCAAAAATTTTGAAAAAAATTTTCAAAAAATTTTGAAAAAAAATTTCAAAAATTTTGAAAAAAATTTCAAAAATTTTGAAAAAAAAATTTCAAAAATTTTGAAAAAAATTTCAAAAATTTTGAAAAAAAATTTCAAAAAATTTTGAAAAAAAAATTTCAAAAATTTTGAAAAAAAATTTCAAAAATTTTGAAAAAAAATTTCAAAAAATTTTGAAAAAAAATTTCAAAAATTTTGAAAAAAAATTTCAAAAAATTTTGAAAAAAAATTTCAAAAAATTTTGAAAAAAAAATTTTCAAAAAATTTTGAAAAAAAATTTCAAAAATTTTGAAAAAAAATTTCAAAAATTTTGAAAAAAAATTTCAAAAAATTTTGAAAAAAAATTTCAAAAATTTTGAAAAAAATTTCAAAAATTTTGAAAAAAAATTTCAAAAATTTTGAAAAAATTTCAAAAATTTTGAAAAAAAAATTTCAAAAATTTTGAAAAAAAATTTCAAAAATTTTGAAAAAAAAATTTCAAAAATTTTGAAAAAAAATTTCAAAAATTTTGAAAAAAAATTTCAAAAATTTTGAAAAAAAAATTTCAAAAATTTTGAAAAAAAATTTCAAAAATTTTGAAAAAAAAATTTCAAAAAATTTTGAAAAAAAATTTCAAAAATTTTGAAAAAAAAATTTCAAAAAATTTTGAAAAAAATTTCAAAAATTTTGAAAAAAAATTTCAAAAATTTTGAAAAAAATTTCAAAAATTTTGAAAAAAAATTTCAAAAAATTTTGAAAAAAAAATTTCAAAAATTTTGAAAAAAAATTTCAAAAATTTTGAAAAAAAAATTTCAAAAATTTTGAAAAAAAATTTCAAAAATTTTGAAAAAAAAATTTTGAAAAAAAATTTTAAAAATTTAGAAAAAATTTCAAAAATTTTGAAAAAAATTTGAAAATTTTGAAAAAATTTCAAAAATTTTGAAAAAAAAAAAAAAAATTTCAAAAATTTGAAAAAAAATTTCAAAAATTTTGAAAAAATTTTCAAAAATTTTGAAAATATTTGAAAAATATTGAAAAATTTGAAAAAAAAATTTTGAAAAAATTTTGAAAAAAATTCAAAAAAATTTGAAAAAAAATTTCAAACATTTTGAAAAAAAGTTCAAAAATTTTGAAAAAATTTAAAAATTTTGAAAAAAATTTCAAAAATTTTGGAAAAAATTTCAAAATTTTTGAAAAAAATTTAAAAATTTTGGAAAAAATTTCAAAAAATTTGAATATTTTGAAAAAAATTTAAAAAATTATGAAATTTTTTAAAATTTTTGAAAATTTTTTCAAAATTTTTGAAATTTTTTCAAATATTTTGAAATTTTTTCAAAATTTTTGAAATTTTTTTCAACATTTTTGAATTTTTTTCAAAATATTTGAAATTTTTTTCAAAATTTTTTTTTTCAAAGATTTTGGAATTTTTTTCAAAATTTTTGACATTATTTTTCAAAAATGTTTGACATTTTTTTTTCAAAATTTTTGAATTTTTTCAAAATTTTCAAAATTTTTTTTTCAAAATTTTTGAATTTTTTTTTTTAAACTTTTAAATTTTTTTCAAAATTTTTGAAATTTTTTTTCAAAAATTTTAAAATTTTTTCAAAATTTTTAAAATTTTGAAATTTTTTTCAAAAATTTTGAAATTTTTTCAAAATTTTTGAAATTATTTTCAAAATTTTTGAAATTTTTTTCAAAATTGTTGAAATTTTTTTCAAAATTTTTGTAATTTTTTTCAAAATTTTCAAACATTTTTTTCAAAGTATTTCAACATTTTTATACCCTTCGACCATTGAAAATGGTCAAAAAGGGTATACTAACTTTGTGCAAAATGTATGTAACAGGAATAAGGAGGCGTGGCAGACCCCATAAAGTATATATATTCTTGCTCAGGATCACTAGCCGAGTCGATTGAGACATGTCCGTCTGTCTGTCCGTCTGTCCGTCCGTCCGTCTGTCCGTCTGTCCGTCTGTTTGTTTGAGACAACAGATCTCAGCTATTAAACAAGAAAGCAAGGCTACCTTCGGCTTGCCGAAGGTTTCATACCCTTGCAGTTATACAAAATATAAAATATCTTTGGATTGCTGCTGGTTTCTGTGGTATTTATTGAACAATTATAACAGTACATCGATTATATCAACCTCTTATAATTTCGAATACTCAGCCTCCTCACCACGGCAAGGTCGCAAGTTTGATAAGTGATTGCGGCAGCACCGCTTACTGTGTTATCACAAAATATCCAATCAATTTGAGTTAAATGTTTTGTTGTTGGCACATTTTGTTGTTATTATTTAAAGTAGACTCGAGCTGATCAGTGGTTGTTGATCGGCAAATGTTAAAATCTCCTAATATTACCAATTTTGTATTATTTTCAGCTGACGTTAGCCTTTCAACATCATTTCTGATTTCATTTCGAAACCTTGTAATAGGAAAAGCTGGATGCCTATAAACAACTATGACTATTGTATGCAAGTATTTAAATGTTATGGACTGGTATATATTTCTTACATTATCAACTGTAACTGTTTCATATAAGAATGTTATGTTTTCCGATATATTTTGTTTTGCATATATCAGTATACCATTCTTAGAAACAGCATTTGGTCGAATGTCTTTGTGTTGTAAAGGATCTGTTGGTCATAAAATCTAAATTTGGAAAGTTCTCATTCAAAAATGCGTTTGAATAACAGCTATATGATTTTTTGTTTAACAGCTACATGTAATAGTACTCAGATTTCCATAAAATTGCAACAAGAACCTTCATTAGGCCGATCGTTGATCGTTATAAGTTATAAAAGATCGATTTGGATGTGGTAAGCCTGATAGCTATAGCTTGAAATATAACGAAAATCGGCCGATAGGCTCCATAACAGCTATACGATATATCAGTCCGATCTGGCCCGTTCCGACTTATTTAAAGAGGGCAGAAATAAGAAGCTTGTGAGCAAAGTTTCATGATGATATCTCAATAGCTGGGGGACTAATTTGCGTTGCAACAGACAGACGGACTGACTGATTGTTCCTATAACAGCTATAGAATATAAACGTCTGAGATATTTAAATTGAAAAACTAAGGACGGGTTACTGTATAACATTAAAAAGTATTGATAATGTGCGGTATTTCCAAAAACAAAACAGGTTTGCTGATTTCAGCCGATTGTTTCTATGGCAGCTATATGTTATAGTGGTCCGATTTTGATACAATTTTGACAGCACATTAAGAACGTAATAAGAATAAGATTTGCCAAATCTTGTTGCAATATCTTGAAAAACAACAAAAATCGGCCGATAGCTTCTATGACAGCTATACGATATATCGGTCCGATCTGGCTCGTTCCGACTTATTTACAGCCTACAGCAATAAGAAGCTTGTGTGCCAAGTTTCATGAAGATAGCTCAAAAACTGAGAGACTAGTTTTCGTTGCAACAGACGGACGGACGGACGGACGGACAGACGGACATCCATTTTTCGACTCCTCTGGTGATGCTGATTCAGAATATATATACTTTATAGGGTCGGACATGTCTCCTAAGGTGCGTTGCAAACTTCTGGCTAAAATTAATATACCCTCTGCAAGGGTATAAAAAAGCTTGCCGCCGGAGTTGAACCTGGATCTTGCATATCTAACATAATAAAACAGACAAAAACACGTGGTGGATATCCTTATCAAAAGGTCCACTATAAAGGTAGTCCTCCTTCCCATAAAGGGAACCGTCCAGACACCCTCCTAACCTTGTGTTGTCCTTTAGTGGATAAATGTCCGGCAGACACTAATCCATATATCTACCTTCTACTTTCAGATTAGTAAAAATGGCACCACGCAAGGCGCAACCACAAAGGGCAGCGAAGCCAAGCGGACCAAAAGGAGTGAACTCCTTCCGGTGCTGCGTCTGCCGAGGAGTCCACGCACTGAAGAAGTGCCAACGCTTCCTGCATCTGGCTGCGGAGGAGGCGTCTCCGGGCAGTACTAATCAATAGATACTGCCCGAACTGCCTCGCCCATGAGCACTCAGCAGGCTCATGTCGTAGTGGTGGTACTTGTCGCACATGCGGCCAGGACCACCATACGCTCCTCCATCTCCCCAGCAGCCAATCCGAGATGCAAGCCCCCACGCCATCCCCATCTCCTCTTCCACCGACAGAGTCCCTGACGACTACCCAATCGGCGACAGTCAGCATGTTGCCGACGGCCCTAGTAAGCCTAGACGTAGTCGGCAAAACCTTTGAGGTGCGTGTGCTGTTGGACGCGTGTAGTCCATACAGCCGCATGCCCACCTCACTGGCAACGGCCTTTGGCCTGTCCGCCGAAAAAGGGTTTTGCCGCGCCTTGTTCAGTTCGAGGGTAGCGCCAGACTTCGCTACTACCGTGACTCTGAAGTTGGAAGATGTGCATGTGCGGACTCCGGCACAGAAGGTTGGCAAGGACCTTAGCCAATGCTATCCAGGCATCACGCTGGCGGACACCCGGTGCCATATCCCGAGCAGAGTATCCATTGTTCTGGGGGCCGACGTCTATGGTGACGTAATCCTACCCGGGCTTGTTCCATCCCACGGTGGACTGCCGTTGGCCCAGAATACTCTGTTTGGTGGGGTACTATCCGGTGTCTTCAAGACGTAGTTCGCCAGCGCCCCTAACGCCCATCCAGCGGCATCTAAAAAAAGATCCCGGCTCCATCTTAATACCTGCAATAGTATTGCAAGGGGGGCGGGATGTTTACGTCGAAACGTAACCACCCTAAAGTAGGGAGCGTTGCGGCGTAAACAGTGCGAGAGTCACCAAAAGCTCTCGCGCTCTTTTATCCGGAGTTATGCTAAGTTAGACTTAAGATTACATTGTAAATTTACATGGAAATTAGTATAAAGAATAAAAGTGAAGTGAACGCACGCGCCCCGAATTGTCTCTTTTTCAATCGAATTGTTTTTTCGCGTCGGTTCAAATTTTCAGCAAGTGCACCCTACCCAAGCAGGAAGAAGCCACTGCCGCCACCACAAACATATACCTATCCTGGTACCCCGTCAGGGCCTAGAGAGAAGATTGGATTAATATAGCAGAGATTAGTCCGTATTGATTCCTTATCATAGCACAAGAAATGGAATTTGATCTCTGAGTTAAATACGGATATGGAAGATTATAATCTTAATAATAATAATAATTATTGTCGTAGTTAGCAGAGGAATAGGTAGATTGAAAAAAGTCTACAAACAGATCAGCAGCGTCTTGATCACTGGTTGCTTTCTTGTTATCTTATAAAGGATAAGGTGGAAAACTATTAGATTTTCGTTTAATATTAACAAGGTTATAGAATTGTTTAGGGTTACGTGCAAATTCAAGTCGACGACTTAAATATTTTTATAAGATAAACTGTTGCAAGTGCTAAAATTTGTCGTTGCAACTGTGTATCGGGTATAATCAGAGGGATTACCCGAAGAACTAAATTTTTTAAAAAGCTGGGATTTCAAAAAATGCATTCAAGGATTTATAAAAATATGCGATGCAAGAATTTAAATCTGGACACGAATAAAATAAAGATCAATCATGAGTAGAAATAAGATGGTTAAGCTTAACAAAATCAGTTTTGCGAAAGCAACGCGATTTTAAGTTAGGCATAACTATTGACGTTTGCACTGAAGTAAACAATTCTGGTAAAATACTAAGTGTAGGATGATATGGATCTTCAGGCAGAACTAGAGGATCGATTTTTAAAATCGTGTTAGATAGAGAATCAGAGACAAATCATTGACAGATCACCTGCCAGATTTTATCCGTTGGGCGCGGACCGCTAAAATTCGTGGTACTTGAAATTTGAAAACAAGGTTTACTGCCTAAGATATACAGGAATCCTAATGCCCAGCTTTCGTAATAGCTGAGAATCATGCGCTCATACAGACGGACAGACAGACAGACAGACGGACAGACATGGCTAGATCGACTCGGCTAGTGATCCTGAGCAAGAATATATATACTTTATGGTGCCTGTTACGCACATTCCGACAAACCTAATAGACCATGTATTTTTTTTAATCCATGGCCTAAAAAAAAAGAAAGCAAGGCTGCCTTCGGCTTGCCGAAGGTTTTATACCCTTGCAGTTATACTAAACATAAAATACATTTGGATTGCTGCTGGTTTCTGTTTGCATACAAAAACCCTGATTTCAGCCGATTGTTCCTATGGCAGCTATATGTTATAGTGGTCCGGTTTTGATACAATTTTGACAGCACATTAATAAAATTTGCCAAAATAAGGAGCTTGTGTGCCAAGTTTCATAAAGATAGCTCAAAAACTGAGAGACCAGTTTGTGTTGCAACAGACGGACGGACAGACGGACATCCATTTTTCGACTCCTCTGGTGATGCTGATTCAGAATATATATACTTTATAGGGTCGGAGATGTCTCCTAAGGTGCGTTGCAAACTTCTGGCTAAAATTAATATACCCTCTGCAAGGGTATAATAATCGAGTCGGATTTGCCGAGTAATTGGCAATCAATTATAAAAGCACTATGCACAGCTCTTACCCGCGTGATCGAAACGTGCTTAAAACGCGAGATCCATAGTGGTACAGGTGTTTTTGCGTTTTGCATTTTGGTTTGTTGTGGGTGATCCAGCTGCAAAACAGCTGATAGCGCTGCCAACTGTTCGCAGTGATCTAGCCAGAGCGGCGTTGGCATATCAACGGCGCTGCCAGACTTTCTGTGTGACAGTTCGCGCGCGAAACGGCTTGCTCAAATTCAAATTTAAATTTGAATTTAAAGCTAAGTATATAATATAACAACAATATAAGGCTACAGTCAGGCGCCCGACAGTAAGATACCCTTCTCCCAATTTTCCATATCCGTTACAAACGTGTAACCACACTCATAATTTTAAACAGAAAGTTCTGCACAAATACTTCCAATACATATAGCTTACTCGCTCGCACTCACACAGCGACGCGCGTAAAGAGTAAAGCGACACGACGCAACGTCGACGTCGGCGTCAACTGCTCAAAGCAGCGCGCAGGCTGCTGCTCGTACCAAACATTTGTACTGAAAACGTTGACTTGAATAACTTCTGTGTTATTAGTCCGATCGTATTGTAATTTGGAGGATATGTTCATATTGCATTTAGCTTTATACCTACCAAGGCAGAATGCTTTTAATACTTTGCTTAATAATCGCAAATTACCGATTTGCGTACGGACAAACAGACGGACATGTCTCAATCGACTCGGCTAGTGATCCTGAGCAAGAATATATACTTTATGGGGTCTGCCACGCCTCCTTATGCCTGTTACATACATTTTGCACAAAGTTAGTATACCCTTTTTTGACCATTTTCAATGGTCGAAGGGTATAAAAAGAAAGTAAGGCTACCTTCGGCTTGTCGAAGGTTTTATACCCTTGCACTTATACTTAACATAAAATACATTTGGATTGCTGCTGGTTTCTTATGTTGCAACAGACACACACACGCAGATACACACACACCCGAGTGGTGGCGGGTCCTAGAATCCCACCTCAGTAAGTCACCGCTGATCGTACGAGGCGATTAAAGGGGCAAACTGGGATGGCCCTTCTCCAAAGGTGCCAGGAAGGTGGAAAGACTTCGTTTTTCCACCTTAGTTGTGGCCGGGTCGATTCCTTTCGGAGAAGGGCAAGCAGCTTGCAATTGCCGGTCAAATGACCAGGTATCTCTTGGACAGTCCGCGAACACCTGCTCAAAGGCTGACAAATGCAAAAAGGCGAGTCTTTTGCGGGTAGACTTTAACAACCGGTTGTGTGATTACATAAAAATCAAAATGGTAGGTCCTTTAAGGAATACACTTACGATGCAGGGGGTCGGATCCCCAGTGCCGGCGACAGGAAGGGGCGAGCAAGCGGGCCCCCCGTCGTCGATATCCAGCGACCGCAATGCCTCGGTGGTGGGAAACTTGGCCACCGTTGCAGATAACATCGCAAGCAACAACAACTCTGGTAGAGACAGAGTAAACAGCGTGGAGGAACTCCCCTCCACCATAAACATGAATGGAGAAGATGAAAGTGCCTTCTTCAGGAAGAGCACAAAAATGGCTAGATCCCCTGTGGGACCAACAGCACAGCCGGCAGTCTCAAAGAGATCAACCCCAATGGTCGAAAAAGAGACAGAAGCGCCAGCAAGATCCCCACCGAAAGACAATAGGCAGGTGGAAGACGTCACCGAGCTCAGCCAGCTCTCAACTCTAATTGAGCAAGTGCTTGAGATGGTGAACGACAAAGGTGTCCGGCATATCAATCAGGGTATGAAGGATACCTTTGGGAAAGTGAAAGCACTGTGCAACAGTGCACGTCGTAAAATGAAAGTGCTATCTGAAGGACGCAAGGTCCGTCAGGTAGTACATACGGCCGACACCCCGAAGAGACCTAGGGAGAGTTCACCTAGAACAAGGCGCACTCCTCCAAAGAAAAGTCGACACCTGCAGCCATCTGGGGCAAACAGGACGACCTCCAAAAGGGTCAGCCCGACTGCAGGTAAGGTGCCAAAAGCAAAGAAGGTCGCCGGTAGACCCGATGCTATCATCGTGTCTACAAAAGGCGACACGCGTTATGCAGACATTCTCCGCAACATAAAGGGGAATGATGCGCTAAAGGCCCTTGGAGAAAACGTCACTAGGATAAGAAGGACGCAAGGAGGTGACTTGCTCCTTCAGCTTAAGAAGAAACCTAGTGAGGTGCCGCAGAGCTACGAGGTAGCTGTACAGCAAGTCTTAGGGGACAAGGCAACCGCAAGAACACTTACGAAAGAAGTGTTTCTTGAGGTGAGAGATATAGATGAGGTCACCACTAGGGATGATATCATAGAGGCGGCCCAGCAGCAAATAGGAGAGGGTAGAAAGCTGGGCGAGATTGTGAAGAGTCAGCGTAAGTCTTTTGGGGAGACCCAAACAGCTCTTCTTAAGGTTCCGGTTGAAGTGGCCAACAGGACCATAGAAAGGGGGCACATTAGGATAGGTTGGGTTCGATGTAGGGTTAGGATAAAAACCAACACCCTAAAATGTTTTAATTGCTGGCACTACGGACATATATCTCGAACGTGTACCAGCACTGAAAACAGAATGGAGTGCTTCATAAAATGCGGACAGAAGGGGCACAAAATTAAAATGTGCAAAGCTACGGCTTGCTGTGCGGTCTGCAAAGACCAAAAGCGGCAAGACGTAGAACATATTGTGAGTAGCAAAAACTGCCTAGCTTTCCAGGACGCAGTCAAAAAGACTCGTAATTAAGGTCCTGCAGATAAACCTAAATCATTGCGAGGCAGCTCAAGACCTCTTGACGCAAACCTGCTTTGAAGAAGGTATGGACGTTGTTCTAATCAGTGAACAATACAAAAACCTAGTTACAACAAACTGGGTTAGTGACAAAACTGGTAAAGCGGCGATCTGGGCATGTGGAAGCAAGCCCATTGACGATAAACCGCTGACCACTGAAGTGCATTTCGCTAGGGCAAAAATAGTCGGTGTATACTTTTACAGCTGCTATTTACCACCGAGCTTGGAAAAGCACGACTACGATAGGGCCTTATTATAGAGCTAGTCGTCCAAACATCATAGGCGGGGACTTCAATGCCTGGGTCGCCTCACGAATGTAAGAGGCCAGGCAGTGATTACAGCCTTCTCCTTATTAGATGCGGTGCTGCTTAATACAGGCAATATAAGCACCTTTGAGCGAAATGGCAGGACGTCCATCGTTGACATATCCTTCGCCAGCTTTTGCAAAAGTAGAACGATTACGTGGCAAGTAAGTGATATCTACACTCATAGTGACCATAGAGCCATATAAATGAGTGTAGATAGACCCCGCAGCAGAAGCACTCAGGAAACAGTAATCAATGGTTGAAAAGAAGACACTCTGGATGAGGGCACCCTCAGATACTTCATCACAGAGCAGCACAATGTCGCCCTTCTGCATGGTAGTACCTCTGACGCGAAGGCAACATCACTTTTCAACCTATTGACTTCTGCCTGCGACGCCTCTATGGCGAGGAAATCCAAAGGTGACCCGAGATGGAAACCAGCCTTTTGGTGGAGCCACGAGATCGCTGATTCTAGACGTAAATGCATTCGAGCTAGAAGAACCCTATGCCGATGTAGAGATGAGGAGTAACGGGAAACCCCTCAGATCGCATTTCAAATCCGCAAAAAGGGAGCTAAAGAAAGCGATAAAACTAAGCAAAGAATCGCACTTTAATACCCTGCGTGATAGTATGAACATCAACCCTTGGGGTGGGGCATATAAGGATGTAAGAGCAAGATAAAAGGACAACGAGCAAACGCTCAGGCTTGTCCACAACTCTTACGCACGATTGTTGAGACCTGTTCAAGCACAACCACATAATTAAGCTTGTAGTTAAGAGAACACAAGAAGTGTCGTAAATTTAAGTCTCTCTTTATTTTGAGTCGTGGCCGAGTTGTGGTCACCGCTCTAGGAAGTTGGAATTTCGCTCTCGTGAAGAAAAGCAGCAATAAGTGTGCCATCAGCAGCAATAAATTGTTTAAATATCAAAACCACCGCGTCTCAATTTTCTTGTTAAATTATTTTCTCTAAAAACGCTTAGAGATTTTCATTGGCGCCCGAGCAGGGACTTCGGTGTTTTTGATAAATTTGATTAATAATTTGCTAATATTATTATGTGCTGGTTGGCTATTGCTTGCGTGTTCGTGAGTGGGTTAAAATCAAATTAAAGAGTTTAACAACAAAGTGTGACCCCTGCCAAGCCGTTTTCTGTTGTCGCCGCTGGACTTAATGGAAAATAGTCGTCGTTCCATGTCTATCGATTCCCTAGACAGTCTCCAGGTATTAGTGTCAAAAATTGAGCTTACAGCTTATTGTATTGCTGCTTGTTCGAAATAAAATTTAAAAATTAGTGAACAGCTCAATTCCTGGCACTTACTGTAATAACCTTTGCATGCAAAATATATAAGCTGATGTATGTATGTATGTTAACATTTTATTGCCATATGTAGTATTATTTCGCGCCTACCTCAAAAAATAACCGCTAAATATTATACAGAACAAAACAGTTCTGAATTATACACATATGAACATACCATACACACATATATTAGTTCTAATACATACTAGCAAGTAATATTCGATTGCATAATCTTGACATAAGCATACAAATAAACAAACAAAACGGCAATATTTATTTACATTTTCTATTTAAATATAAAACTTCTGGTGGTCAAATTGTCATTAATTGTGTGTGTCATTGTGCCAGCGCAAATTATCGCGGTCTTTTCGCAATTTCGCTTTTGGTACATATGCATATATATATTTACATATAACCGCGAATTTTATAACATCCGTTAATACATAAAATTATAAGCATATACATATTTGCGTTTGCACATACACACCTACATACATATTTCCTTTCTTCGTTGCGTCCGTTTCTTCGCGTGCGCTTTCAACCTTTTGCTTTTTCTTATACCCTTGCAGAGGGTATATTAATTTTAGCCAGAAGTTTGCAACGCACCTTAGGAGGCATCTCCGACCCTATAAAGTATATATATTCTGAATCAGCATCACCAGAGGAGTCGAAAAATGGATGTCCGTCTGTCCGTCCGTCTGTTGCAACACAAACTGGTCTCTCAGTTTTTGAGCTATCTTTATGAAACTTGGCACACAAGCTCCTTATTGCTGTAGGCTGTAAATAAGTCGGAACGAGCCAGATCGGACCGATATATCGTATAGCTGTCATAGAAGCTATCGGCCGATTTTTGTTGTTTTTCAAGATATTGCAACAAGATTTGGCAAATCTTATTCTTATTACGTTCCTAACGTGCTGTCAAAATTGTATCAAAAATCGGACCACTATAACATATAGCTGCCATAGGAACAATCGGCTGAAATCAGAGTTTTTGTATGCAAACCTGTTTTGTTTTTTGGAAATACCGCACATTATCAATACCTTTTAATGTTATACAGTAACCCGCCCTTTGTTTTTCCATATAAATATCTCAGAGGTTTATATTCTATAGCTATTATAGGAACAATCAGTCAGTCCGTCTGTCTGTTGCAACGCAAATTAGTCCCCCAGTTATTGAGCTATCATCATGAAACTTTGCTCACAAGCTTCTTATTTCTGCCCTCTTTAAATAAGTCGGAACGGGCCAGATCGGACTGATATATCGTATAGCTGTTATGGAGCCTATCGGCCGATTTTCGTTATATTTCAAGATATAGCTATCAGGCTTACCACATCCAAATCGAACTTTTATAACTTATAACGATCAACGATCGGCCTAATGAAGGTTCTTGTTGCAATTTTATGGAAATCTGAGTACTATTACATGTAGATGTTAAACAAAAAATCATATAGCTGTTATTCAAATGCATTTTTGAAAGAGAACTTTTCAAATTTAGATTTTATGACCAACAGATCCTTTACAACACAAAGACATTCGACCAAATGCTGTTTCTAAGAATTGTATACTGATATATGCAAAACAAAATATATCGCAAAACATAACATTCTTATATGAAACAGTTACAGTTGATAATGTAAGAAATATATACCAGTCCATAACATTTAAATACTTGCATACAATAGTCATAGTTGTTTATAGGAATCCAGCTTTTCCTATTACAAGGTTTCGAAATAAAATCAGAAATGATGTTGAAAGGCTAACGTCAGCTGAAAATAATACAAAATTGGTAATATTAGGAGATTTTAACATTTGCCGATCAACAACCACTGATCAGCTCGAGTCTACTTTAAATAATAAGGGGTTATGTCTATTGTTAAATGTGCCAACAACAAAACATTTAACTCAAATTGATTGGATATTTTGTGATAACACAGTAAGCGGTGCTGCCGCAATCACTTATCAAACTCCATATAGTCACCATGACGGCGTGTTCCTTAGCTATAATCACTAATTTAATAATTTATTTTTAAATATTAAGTTAATTAGATTATTTTATTATGGTAAATAAAGAATATATGTGCAATGTTGTTTAAGGTATTGTAAATATTCCTCCTCGAGGATTGCGACCTTGTCGTGGTGAGGAGGCTGAGTATGTGAAATTATAAGATGATGATATAATCAATGTACTGTTATAATTCTTCAATAAATACCACAGAAACCAGCAGCAATCCATAGATATTTTATATTTTGTATAACTGCAAGGGTATGAAACCTTCGGCTTGCCTTGCTTTCTTGTTTTATAATAATAAGATAATCCTCACCCAGCATCAATTGCATTCTTTCTAGCTTTTTTGAAAGCTTGGTATGCCAATTGATAGTGGTAAAGACTCAAAGAAACACCTTGTAGTACAAACGACTCAGCATAGACGTTCAGGCTCTCTCCCAAGTTCCCTTCTTGGTAGAGCTCCTTCTCCCGCCACTCTACGAAAAGTTCCAACTCCGGCCAAATCCAAAGTTGCTCAGGTACCAACAATTTCGGTGCGCGAGTTACCACTACACCTTCAACACTGCCCCGAAACCGTCCAGATTCCGCAGAATGACAACGGCATCAAGGGCCACAACAACAACAGCTCAGCAGTCCACATATACAAATTACCACATATTGTGAAATAAGCACATACACATGTTTACACACACACTTTGAGCGCACATGGTCTCGAAAATTCTAGAAACAGATTGCAACATAATAATAATGTTGCATCAGCCTCTAATTGTGCGTTGATTGGTCAGCTTACATTTGTAGCTTTGGAAGGACCGTTACAGCGAGGCGTTGTAGCCGATGCCTAGCGCAGTTTCGGCGTCAAGCAAAGAAGTTTTTGCGACGCATTATTAGTTGCATTTTGATCGTGGTTAGACACACACTTAAAACGGAGCGTTAACTCTAAATGTAATTTTTGAACAAAAAAATAAGAAGTCAAACAAAAACATTGTTACTAAATCTCTCTTAAGAAATAAAACATACATAAAAATAATTAAAACAATTGACTACGTGGAGGTACGTCCCATCTATAACTGGCGCAGCCGATAACCAGGAGCGAATGGCATATTCCTGGGGAAACAACCTACGACGTGTCTTAAATAAAAATTTGTAAGTAGAGTGATATTTTAAAAGACGCAAGAGTCATTTAACTACACTTAAAAGAAAAACGAAAATTTTTTTTTTCACCAAAGAAAATGAAACAAAAACAAAAAAAAAAATATATATATATATATATATATATATATATGTTAAATAATAATAAATATATCAAATAAAAACTAAATATATTAAAAAAAAAAAAAAAAAAAAAAAAATGGAACAAATGAACGAAAGTCAAAAATTGTACGGGGAACACATAACAAGCAGATGCCGCTCTAAATAAGAAGCACTGTAATACAAAACAATCAGATGCCGCTCTAAATAAGAAGCACTGTTATACATAAAAAAAAAAAAAAAAAAAAAACAAGGGGCTACGAACATACATACATACAGAAAGTGACGAGACTACAGATAGAATGCAGCGTAGAAGCAGACAACTGGGAAGTGCTGTGAGAGGTTCGATGCGAACATTATGTTCGAACAAGTCAGTGGTACACGATTGATCACAGTGTTGACATGTAGTGGAGGGAGGTTCCGTCAAGTTGGACGCGAACAATTATGTTCGAACAGGTCACTGATACGCGACGGAACCACACAAACGTACAGACGTAACATAAGCTCACAGAAATTTGTGCAAAAACCACAACCTTTGCAGTTGCAACGTGTTGCAAGACAGTTGTCGATTTGTAGTGGGGAGGAGGTTCCGTCAAGTTGGACGCGAACAATTATGTTCGAACAAGTCACTGATACGCGACGGAACCACAGAAACATACATATTTCAGATCAGCCTACACAAACTAGTGTAAAACTGCAAGCTAGTTACAATCAAACAAGTATTAACCTTACATTAGTGATATACGATACAACCATATCGGTCATTTGGTAGCTGTGTTGTAATCTCTCGACCGCTGTAGTGAGTCGATTGCCTTCACAGAGTCAAATACAATGAAATTCTCATTGGCGACCTTTGAGGCTGTTAGTATGTCATGAATGTGAAAGATAACAAATCAAGAAGTTAAAACGAATCAACACATTAATACAATGTAACCTTGCCTCCGTGTTAAAATATCAAATGAAATATATTCCACACAATACATATATTAATCCAAGTATCATTACAGGTATTGAACGTATAATAAAAGCATTCATCACACACCAAACCACACTGTATATTAAGATAATTATAAGATAATATTAAATGTCAAAAAAACTTAAGCATAAGACTAAATCTACTATTCCTAATTTAACTCGGACTACCAGACAGACAACCAAAAGACCCACCCTTACAGGAAACATAACCGAAACTAACCCAACAGACATAACTACAAGCTCAAGAATGAGTACCCCTTCTCAAAATACATCGGGGTCCGGCATATATGAATTGTCTGCTGGACTCCCAGACGTTATTAAGTACCTTCCGACATACGACGGTAACCCTTACGCACTTAAGAGATTCATAGAAAGTGTAGAAGAGATTTTACTGATGTTTAGAGACACAGACCAAACTCCAAGAGGGAAAATGTATTTAAGAGCGATCAGGAATAAAATAGAGGGCAAAGCGAGTGAATTGTTAGATAGATTGGATACCCCATTAAACTGGGATGAAATTAAGAGGAATCTAACAAGAAAGTTACTAGATAACAGGGACGAACTGACTTTAATAGAGGAACTACATGAGGTTCCTTTTAAAAAGCTGCCAATAACAAAACTGTATGATACCATTTTGGATCTGAAACGGGTATTGACATGCATGGCCGATTCAAAGGAACTATCAGCTTCAACTATTCTAGAAAAAAAGAATTTCTATATGGCTCTTTGCCTGAAAACCTTTATTAAAGGCTTAACCGTACCACTCCGGAATGCAGTCAAAGCTTCTAGACCAAATACGTTGGATGAAGCATTTGATATAGCCATTCAGGAGAGGGATGAGTACTTGCAGGAGAGACGACGGTACCCAGCAAATCAACATAATAATAGTCTTTCAGACTACCAGCAGGGTAGAGGACAGTATAGAGCTCTTCCTTACTCAACCGGGAATCGTTACGGGCAGGACCATCGCTCTAACAACGAGGTTAATGGACATAATAATTTCTCTAGGGCAATTATGCCACCTAAGACCGAATCAATAGATAGTAACTCACGCCAATATAGAGGTGGAAAATCCAATAGTTTCTCACGTCAGACAAACACTAGCAGATTTAATAATCTGGAAGCCTCTTCTGAGCAACCAGCACCACTTCACAATTTAGAGGAAACTGTAAATTTTCAAAGACCAGCCTCAGAGACCAGACAGGGTACCTAAAAAGTTATAAGGATAAACACGGATCGACACTACCCTATATTTTGATTAGTTCACCGTTTGGTAGGAAGTTACGCTTTCTAATCGATACAGGGGCATCGAACTCTTTTATCGATCCTAAATTTGTTCCGCTCCAGCAGAGAGAATCCTTAAGCACAAATACAGTCATTAAAACTGTATTAAAGGAAATTCAGGTCACCGAAAAGGTCGAATACCCAGCATTTTCCGAATTTAATTTAAAAGACACATTTATATTTTTACTCCTCAAATTTCACGAATATTTCGACGGACTAATAGGTCTTGACATCTTATCTACTATAAAAGCAAATATAGATCTTAAAATGTTAATTTTACAAACCCCTGCGGCAACTATTCCCATTCATATTGAACGAAATAGAGCTACGGATATATTTAATATTGAAGCCAGTTCGGGAATGATAGTACAGATACCAGTCGAATGTGAACAGGGACCATTTTTACTTGATTCCGTAGAGTTAGCAGATAATGTTTACATTCAACAAGGACTCTATACAGCTGATAATTACAACGCATGGATAGAAATGGTTAACTATTCTGATCAGGATCAGACGATTTGTTTAGAATTTCCATTATCCACAACCCAATTCATTCAAGAGAAATATGTAGAATTGAACTTTCATTGGTGCGACGAAGACCCCCCAACAGACATGAAAAACGACGCGAATTTTCACAAACGAGTCAATACGGACCACCTTTCTGACGATGAAACAGACCAACTTAAACACTTATGTTTGCAATTTCCCTTCCTTTTTCACGACCCGTCCGATAGATTAACATTCTCAAATACAAACAAACACAAAATAGAAACTACAGACGACATACCCCTGTATGCCAAACCCTTTAGATACTCCTACCAAGAACAAAAAGAGATCAATGACCAAATTCAAAATATGTTAGAACAAAACATAATTAGAGAAAGCCATTCACCTTGGAGCTCACCTGTTTGGTTGGTTCCGAAGAAATCGAAACACGAGAACAAAAATGGAGATTAGTTATTGACTATAGAAAACTGAACGAAAAAACCGTTAAAGACAGGTATCCCATCCCTAATATTAACGAAGTACTTGATAAAATAGGTAGAGCTAGATATTTTTCGACTTTAGATTTGGCTAGTGGTTATCATCAAATACAAATGGAACCAAAAGATATTCCTAAAACAGCCTTCACGGCGTTGGACGGACACTACGAATTTATCAGAATGCCATTTGGTCTGACAAACGCCCCTGCAACATTCCAAAGGGTAATGAACAACGTTTTAGGTAACTTAAAAGGGAGATGTTGTTTAGTTTATCTTGACGACATAATAGTTTTTTCTGGTTCATTGCAACAACACATATCAGACTTAAAAGAAGTATTCACCAAAATAAGTAACGCCAAATTAAAGCTCCATTCACAGAAATCAAAATTTTTAAAGAAAGAGACAGAATTTTTAGGACACATTGTTACGGACCAAGGTATTAAACCAAATCCGGACAAGATTATCGCCATTAAGAAATTTCCCTTGCCTCGTTCTAAAAAACAAATTAAATCCTTTTTAGGTTTACTAGGCTATTACAGGAAGTTTATTAAAGATATGGCCAGAATAACCAAACCACTTACAGCCCAATTAAAAGGCAATCTAAAGTCTGTAACAATAGACCAGGAATATATTGATACATTTGAAAAATGCAAAACCCTTCTTTGCAATGATCCCCTACTACAATATCCCGACCTTTCTAAAAGATTTATCTTAACAACAGACGCAAGCAACGTTGCCCTTGGAGCGGTGCTATCACAAGGGCCCTTGGGTTCGGACAAGCCCGTCTGTTTTGCAAGTAGAACATTGTCCGATACAGAACGTAATTATGCCACTGTCGAAAAAGAAATGTTAGCAATAATATGGGCAGTTAAATACTTTCGCCCTTACTTGTTTGGAAGCAAATTCGTTATAGTAACGGATCATAAGCCACTTACATGGCTAATGAGTTTTAAGGAACCGACCTCCAAAATAGTTAGATGGAGAATACAATTATTAGAATATGATTACGAAATTTTGTATAAGAAAGGTTCTCAAAATTTGGTAGCGGACGCATTGAGCAGGGTAGAAATCGACATGAACATAAATGATAGTAACTCAATAACAGGGACGTATGGAGATACAGTCCACTCAGCAGACGAACACATGGATGATCACATCCATATCTCAGAAAAACCCTTAAACGATTTTAACTACCAAGTAATATTGAAATATGGTGCTCCTATAGAATCTAAAACTGAAGTTATATTTAAACGAAAAACGAGACAAGTAATTTCTGAACTGTCTTTTACAGAAGAACGAATTACAGATATTTTAAAGAAAACCTTGAAGCCAAACAGGACTGTTGCAATTTTTGCACCCGACGATATTTTTCAACAAATACAAGAGAGTTATAAGAAATACTTTTCAAACAATAACATTTATAACATTTTAAGATGTACTATCTTCTTAACCGATTTACTAGAAACACAGGACCAAGAGTTTCAAATTAACAGCTATCACACAAATAATAATCATAGAGGTACGGACGAAACCGTTGCACACATGAAAAGACAATTCTATTTTCCAAATATGAAATCAAAAATTGCTCAGACTATAAATAATTGCGATGTCTGTCACACCTTGAAATATAACCGCCACCCCCCAAATATTAAATTCCAAGTAACCGAAACACCTACCATGCCCTTAGATATACTACACACCGACTTATATACTATAAACGGAAAATATGTTGTTACTGTCATTGACAAATTTTCTAAGTTTGCCCTTGGATACACAATCCCTACAAGAGACGCAATAAATATAGTGAACGCTATTAGGCGATTCATAGTAGCGAACGGCATACCTAGGAAAATTGTTTACGATCAAGGGGCTGAATACAATTCAAACCTTTTTAAGGATTTTTGCAAACAATATAATATAGAACGGCATGTCACGTCCTTTCAACAATCTTCTAGTAATGCCCCAGTCGAAAGACTACATTCTACACTCACTGAAGTGTATCGAATCATTCTGGAAGAAAAGAAAAAGAAAAGTACAGATAGACCACGAGGAGATTCTAACAGAAACTTTCATTACATATAACAACGCTATACACTCGGCTACTAAGCTAACTCCTTATGAACTGTTTTCGGGACGTACACATGTTTTCCAGCAAACCATTAAATTTGACGATGAGCATGACTATCTGCAAAAATTGAACGAATTCCAAAAGACAATATACCCTAAAGTATGTGAACTAGTTCAAAACAACAAGGTTCATAACATTGGAAAGTTAAATCAGGAAAGGAAAGACGCTATCCAGGTAGAAACAGAAGACGTAGTATTTCGTAAGGAAAATAGACGCAATAAGCTTACCCCTAGATTTTCAAAACAGACTGTAAATACTGATGAGGGCGTTACTTTTACTACAAACAAAAGACAAAAAATACATAAATCTAAAATTAAGACTCAATTAGGAAGCAAGTAGAGAATTCCAAATATAACCTGAATAATAACAAACATACATGGATACGATAAACAGAAAACTCAAATTGCTAAAGAAATAAATAATGTAAATAACAAGACTAAATTTTGGAATGTACGATTAGAATAAACACTGATATAGATTTGACTATGTTACATTTGAATAAAACTGCAGAAACCTTATTAGTGCGAAACTAAAAATAATCCCAAGTTATATTAAAATACAAAAAAAAAAACAAAAAAATCATGAAAAACCAAATCGAAATAAGAAAATGTTTACAATTTAATTTCCCTAAACGCAATTGAAATAATGATAAAATCTTCGCTATTAAAATACTTATGTTGACATTAGACATTTATCAGTTAACAAACTAATTCATTCCGTACCTATTAATAAGACACAATTATTGTTACACCAAACCGTATAACTTTATAGCGAGTAAGAACACACAAACATTGTAATTTAAGGAAGAATATAATAGAGTTCATCATGTAAATATGTGAGAACTGCAAAAAGCTATCTAACCATGAGGACATCGCCAACATCATGACCCCAGAGCTACCGAACTTACTCAACAATCTGTCACAAGCTGGTTTCAATTTCGACAAGCTGATTATGAAGGACTAAATGACAATCTTCATCCCGGCCACTTCACCCGTCATACACGATCAGGCCATTCCTTCGCTATGGCCCTCTCTTCAGTCTTGGGGGGGAGGAGTTACCACTACACCTTCAACACTGCCCCGAAACCGTCCAGATTCCGCAGAATGACAACGGCATCAAGGGCCACAACAACAACAGCTCAGCAGTCCACATATACAAATTACCACATATTGTGAAATAAGCACATACACATGTTTACACACACACTTTGAGCGCACATGGTCTCGAAAATTCTAGAAACAGATTGCAACATAATAATAATGTTGCATCAGCCTCTAATTGTGCGTTGATTGGTCAGCTTACATTTGTAGCTTTGGAAGGACCGTTACAGCGAGGCGTTGTAGCCGATGCCTAGCGCAGTTTCGGCGTCAAGCAAAGAAGTTTTTGCGACGCATTATTAGTTGCATTTTGATCGTGGTTAGACACACATTAAAACGGAGCGTTAACTCTAAATGTAATTTTTGAACAAAAAAATAAGAAGTCAAACAAAAACATTGTTACTAAATCTCTCTTAAGAAATAAAACATACATAAAAATAATTAAAACAATTGACTACGTGGA